>JAREIK010002700.1:264181-317042 GCA_029783825.1 Sapria himalayana
CCTCCTTCTTTCCCTCCTTCTCTCTCCCCCGTCTCCCCATTTCTTTGCCCCTCTCTCTCTCCCCACCTTATCTCTCTCTCTCTCTCTCTCTCTCTCTCCCTCTCTCCCTCTCCTTCAAACATTACATGTCATTTTTTTTGCTTTCATTTCTTTTGCATTATCACATTTTGCACCCTTAATCTAGTATAACTGTGATACCTATTAATCTTTAGTGTGCTAAAAATTACTTTATCTATTAATATAGATTCAGCAAATGCATTGCCTCGATATTCATGATATTTAAATTTTAAATATTCATCTATAAGTAATTTTATTTAATTATTTGTATATTTTGAAGTAATCGAATGTTTTATTCAAAATAATTTGGGCATTATTTTTTGTAAAAAAACAGGGCAAAATGAGCTCAGATCATCAGTGAATGTACAGAAAGGTTATTAATGGATTTTTGAATAAAAATTTTTTGACTAGGCTTGAAACTTTCATCAACTTTGCATGTAGTCAATCGAGATTGATGGATGGAGAAAAAATGAAGTATCCATATAATCATCGCAAGTGTCAGAATATCCCTTTTTGTGATGCAAACACTATAAGATATCATTTGGCTAAATATGACTTTGTGCCAAATTATTTTGTTTGGATTTATCATGGGAAAAGTACAATGGTTCTGAATATTGAACAAAATGAGGGTATTGAATCATTTTCTTGTGGTAAAGAATCATCAAACACATACCATAAAATTATTATGGAAGCTACTGGTACTGACTTAAATATGGATTATGTGGATGAACCACCTAATCTAAAGCTCAGAAATTTTATGAAATGCTTAAAGCTGCAGATAAAGAGTCGTGGCCTGGTTGTAAAACACATTCGCAATTGTTACTTGTGGCTCTAATAATGAGCATTATGTCAGAAAATCATATGTCTGAGAAATTATTTGATCATGTGATAGAATTGATGAAGAAGATTGTTCAAGATAATAATTTGATCACTAATAACTTTTATAATACTATAAATTTACTACGAGGAATAGGTCTAGCAGTGGAAAAAATTGATTATTGTTTAAATAGATGCATGTTATATTGGGGCGGTGATAGTGATTTAATTAGCTGTAAGTTTTGTGATCATTCTCGATTTAGGAAGGCACCTCCTGTTGTAGATACGCGACAAAAATTAAAGGTTGTCTTTAAGAAGATGTATTATTTTCCATTAATTCCTCAATTATAGAGACTATATGGATCAAATGATACAGCAAATAATATGAGGTGACATTCAGAGCACAAGGTTGAAGAAGGGGTAATGCGCCATCCATCAAATTCACCTGCTTGGAAGCATTTTAATTATATACATCAAGATTTTGCAGTAGAAAGTCAAAATGTGAGATTGGGTTTCTACACTGATGGATTTTAGCCATTTGGGCAATCTGGACAAAAATATTCAACATGACCAGTGATAGTGACACCTAATAACTTGCCACCATGGTTGTGTATGAGGTAGCAATATATATTTTTGTCAATATTGGTTTGAGGGCCAAAAAATCCAAAAGACATGTTGGATGTTTTCTTACAGCCTCTTATTACATAGTTAAATCATTTATGAGATGTTGGCGTGAATACATATGATATCTCAAAGAAGTAAAATTTTATTATGTGGCAGCCCTTATGTGGATGATAAGTGACTTTCTTGCATATTTAATGTTGTCCGGCATGAGTACTATAGGATGATTCGCATGTCCATATTGCATGACACATTCTGATGCATTTACCCTCAAATTTAGCGGTAAACAGTTATGGTTTGATAACTATCATAAGTTTCTACCTATGAATCATCCATTTCGAAGAAATAGAACTGCATTTCAAAAAAATAAAACTATGATGATAGTTACACCAATAGTTTGTTTAGGAGATGATATTATGATAGAGATTCAGAGTTTGGGTTTGAAAAAGGTAACTAAAAAGGAAGCTACTGGAAGTAATGGACCAATAAGCAAATTATTTAGCTGGAGAAAATGTAGTTTATTTTGGGACTTTCCCTATTGGAAGTCCAATTTAATTCATCATAACTTAGATATAATGCATATTAAAAAAAATTTTTGACAATATTTTCAACATTGTCCTTAATGTAGATGGAAAAACAAAAGACACTTTAAAATCAAGACAAGAGCTGAATGATTACTGTCAGCATCCTGAATTGAAACTGAATGAGGAAACAAGAAAATTCCCTAAAGCTTGTTACACACTTGATAAGAAGGCAAGATAGATATTGTGTGAATGAGTTAAAAATTTGAAATTCCCTGATGGGTAGCTGCATGGATATGAAGAATGACACTTAAGTTATTTGGAAAGAAAAGTCATGACTGTCATGTATTTATGCAGAGATTAATACCAATTATATTTTATGAATTACATCCACTAAGTATTTGGAAGGTCCTTATAGAACTTAGTTTGTTTTTCAAATAGCTAATTGCAATCTCAATCAAAATAGATGACATTGTGAGACTGGAGAATGACATTCCACTTATTATTTGTAAGCTTGAACGGATATTCCCACCATGTTTTTTTTGACTCGATGGAGCATTTTCCAGTCCATTTGGCATATGAAGCAAGGATTGCAGGGTCAATGCAATTCAGGTGGATGTATCCTTTTGAGAGGTAAATACATATAATTTGTTATGTTTTATTATTTAGTACTTTAAGTATTATTGTAATTTAATCTAATTGAAACCTAATATTGTGGATGTAGATAGCTTCTTATGTTGAAATTGAATATTAGAAATAAGGTAAAAGTTGAAGGTTCAATTTGTAATGCATATTTAGTAGAAGAAGCACCATCATTTTATTCTTATTATTGTGAGGATCATGTCAATACAAAGAATAGAAATGTGCCGCGGAATTATGGTCATGTGATGGTAGAAGATGATTCTTGGACAAACTATCTATCTTCAAGTACCCTGGAAGAGCATTAGGAAGAGTAATGAAGAGATGTATGATAGATGAAGAGTACAAAGAAACCCGGAGCTATGTTTTACTTAATTATGAGGAGGTTGCACCATATATTAAGTATGTATACCTAAAATGGTTGCAGGTTTAACTATAGTTTAATTTAATCTTTAATAGGAATTATTAAAAATTGATATATATATTTTTATCTCATTTTATATTTGTGCAGTATTTATGTTGAGCAGTTAAAATATAGGCATCTAGTAATTTCCAGCAATGATGTCAATTATATGCTAGAAACTAAATTTGCTAATTAGTTAAAAAATTATGTGAGAATAATTAAGTTTTATATTTTTGAATTATTTAATTTATTAGTATCTTTTATTTGTTAATATCATTTTTTTAATTCAGGTAATTGATCCTTAAAATGGAGATTCAAATATTTTCATTTAGAATCTAAGTAAATGTCTGTTTAGATATGTGACAACCTATCCTGAGTATTTTGTTAATGGATATAAATTTCACACAATTGGGCATGGTTCTTCTAAAATATCAATGAATAGTGGTGTATGCTTTAAAGACTCGGGTTATAGTGCAGATGAGATTGATTATTATGGTCAACTCAAAGAAGTTATTGAGTTGGAGTATCCTAGACTTAAAAATAACAAGATTATATTATTTAAGTGCAAGTGATTTGATCCCACATGAAATGTGGGCACAAAGATTCATTCAGATTATAAGCCATGGACGTTAACCATAAACACAGATATAATCGATAAGAGCCATTTATTATGGTAGTTCAAGCCACTCAGGTATATTATTGTACATATCTGAGTTTATCTTGTGATAAGAGAGATTGGTGGGCAATTTGCAAAATCAAAGCTCGATCAAAATTTGAAATACCAACATCACAATAAAGATGTGTAGACTTGAAATTGCAACGACATTCCAGGAAGATGACATAAATAATATTGAGCCTTTGAATGTAGATGAAGATCTAGAAAATTTATGTGACTCAAATGGTGGCACAATAGAAATTGAAGATGATTAATTTCTATCTGAAGATGAGTTCAAATTTCTATCGGAATCATAAAAAATATCAGAAGATCCATTGGATGATGATTGTGATGCCGATAATTAAATTGTTATAATTTGATTATAAATTTAAACTATCAAATACTTTTTATATTTTGTTGAAATCTATCGGTGTGTTTTATTTGAAAATATATGCTTGTTCATCATATCCCTATTTTTTGTTCTATATTTTATTTTGTATAGCATATGGTCCCTAAAGGACATGGCATTGGTGGAGGTGGACGTGGACATAAAAATGAACCAAATTCATCTAGTATGGTACATCATATTGCATAATCGGTACCATTTCATAGCCACAATATCCATACTTTAACATCATAATCACCATCTCCATTTCTATCACCATCTTTGAGACCTCTACTATCACCTTTATCAGATGTAAGCCTACCACCCATTGAGCTTCCTGCACCCACTTTTGATCCATCTCTATCTTCTACCCAATATTTTATAATGATTGTTCCCCCATTTACAATACCAACAAAATCATCAAATGTTGTGTCTTCCTCTGCATTCATTGTAAATTTAGAAATTGAGATTGTGGATGAGAGGTACAAGAAATATGTAAAAATGAATACAAAAAAAAATTTTGATGTTACTATTAGTGGTTTTTTTTAATATTGTTATGATTTGCTTGTTTTCAATGTTATTTATTTATTTGTATAGTTTTATTTCATCTCACAAGTGTTCGACTATAATTATAAATACTTTCATGAAAAGGCTGATTCTAAAGCTTTCTCCTGGATGAAAGTTTCTGAATCGATAAAAGAGTCATATTTTAATGACTTTCAAGTAAAAATAACAAAAAAAAAGCATGGAAAAATAATTGTCTAATTACTTAACTTTTATGTTGGTTATTATTCAAACAGTAAATAATTATGTTCTTGTAGTTAATATAAATTATTTTGTCATTTTTCTATTTATAAAATTAGCACACATGGGCACCCAAATTTGATGGAAAGATAAAGTCATCATGGGAGATCAAAGCTGCTCAACGGTATTCTGATTTTGTCCATAAATTAAATAAAATAAAAGAAAAGCCTGATTTTATATCCGAGGAAGACTTTCCCGGGTGGCTTAGTTATTGGGAGGAGCCAGATGTGAAGAAAAAATCAGATATTTCCAGCAAAAATCGACGAAGTGAGGTAGCTGGACTAGGCACGGGAATCTGTCGACAAACTGGAGATTCAATATCAAGCATTGAGAACGCTCGAGATTTGGTAAAAATTTAAAATTCTAAACATTTTTATATTTTGTGGTTGTCCTAATAGTCCAATAAATAAAATCTCTGCATGGTTTTATTAATTTTATTAAATTTAGATATCTTTTGTTTTTTATGAACTACTAAAAACAAATTCTTGGCTGGAGAACTGGGACGAGATCTAAATTTTTATGAGATTTTTAGAAAGCTACATGTGAAGAAAGTGGATGGTCAGTATGTTGACAATAAGTCTCAGATAATTGCTGTAAGAAATTGTTATATTAATTAGATTTTATAAAACTACAGTACATTATGAAAATTATTTTGAATGCAAAAAATTTATTTTATTTTTTGTATATCTAGAATAATTTTTTTCTCTATTTTATCTCAAAACCTAATGGAGGAACGTGTGATAGCTGCTCATCAACAAGTTGAGAGTTCTATGGATCATCAACTAATTGACTATGATCCTATTTATTTGGAGATAATAAAAGGTCGAAAGAAGTAGCGAGTGTACGGAATCAACTTTAAGAGAGCGGCATTTTATTGTAGCAGTTTTGATTCTAATTTTATCTGTCTCAGCAATGGTGGATGAGGTTGTTGAATAACAAGCACTTAAAAAAATGAATTTATTATAGTTATGGAGACCGAAATGAAAAAGAAGAATGAGTAGATAACTAATTTGATGGAAGAAATACAACAAATTAAAGAAATGAATAATGAGATGAAAGAAATTAAAAATGTAATGCAATAGCAGATGTCCTATATAAAGTCACAGTTAGTGGCATTGGCATAACAGATAGCATTCAGAGATGCAGCTGCGAATATTTACAGGAAAGGCTAGCATTCCCTACAAAATATGAGGATGATTGAGTATGAGAATTATATCTGAACTGTTATTTATTTCTATCTATGTATAGCAAATAATTATGATATTATTTTTTGCAGATTTCAATTTTTTTTATTCTAGTTTTGTTCTTTGCTTTTTTGATAAACCAAATTATGAATCTTTGCAGGACACATTATGTGAGACAAAAGAAAAAATCATGATTAAAAGCATCCAGACATTACCATGATCCTTCCAGTGCATGGGTCTCATATTTACCTATTTCAGCTTTATCAAAAGGATGGCTAGCTTATCTTATCTTTATCATTCCAAAAATATTTTATTTTTGCACTCTCTTTATCTCTAAACATAATTATTGGACATTTTTTGATTTTTGTTGAAGCTGTATGACAATCAACTTTAATTTGTGTTTGTTCATGTCTATAATATTTGTTTTTATATATTTGTGAATATGTTTTGTGTCTTTAAATTTTTTGGGTAGAATTTTAGCCAATTATAGGTATGTAAAAGCCTTTTTTTCAGCAGCGGCAATAGTTGAAGTGACCGCAGTGACGACAGCGGCGGCAACGAAAGTGGTAGCGGCGGTAGCAGTAGTAGGGGTGGCAGCGGCAGTAGTTGAGGCAGTTTCGGTAGCAGTAGTAGGGGTGGCAACGGCAGTAGTTGAGGCAGCGGCGGCAGTAGTGGTGGAGGCAAATTAGTGGCATCATCGGTAGTGGCATCACCGGCAGCATCAGTGGCAGTGGTGGCGGCAGTGGCAGCGACAGCAGCGGTAAGAGAGGCAGCGGCAGTGGGAGTAGCTGCAACGGCAACAAATGCAGTATATACATACATATATAGTCAGTATATATGTATGCATAATACTATAGTATTTTATGTACATATATACTATGTATATATATGTACTCAGTATATATGTATGCATAATACTATAGTTTATATGTACATATACTATAGTAATATATGTACGAGTGAAATGCTAGTATATATGTACATATTTACTACAGCAATATATATTTACCAAAACATAGTTTTTTTTTAAATTAATTTTGATTTTATTTGGTGGTTTATATTACGTACAGATATCATACCCCATTGTTTCCCATATGAAGCTTGTATAAGTGAAGACATATTTCAACAAACTTTAAGCACAGTGACTAGGACAGTATTTTCGTAGTGAAAAGTTGGTGATCGGAGGAGCGGAGGGAGAGAAAGCAACTATATTGCATTGATAAATTATACTTTATGCACAATCGGTAGATACATTGATTAATAAGATGTAATATAATTTTTGATATTTTTTTGTTTTGGTTATTAAAAATATTATATAAGAGTAAATTAATAAATGAATTTTTTTTATTTAATTTAAAAGTTTCATTTATAGTTTCTGTTTTTATAAAATTTAATTTAAAAATATTAAATTATTTAATTAAATTTTTGTTGAAACTGTATGACAATCAACTTTAATTTGTGTTTGTTCATGTTTATAATAACTGTTTTAATATATATGTGAAAATGTTTGTGTGTCTCCGAATTTTTTGGGTATAGTTTTAGCCTATTATAGGGAAGTAAAAACCTATTATCAGCATCAGTAGCATCGACATTGGCAGCAGTGATACTATCGGCGGTAGTGGAGGCGGTAGGAGCAGCAGGGGCTGTAGTGGCGGGAATAGCGGTGGCAGTAGCGGTGAGAGTGGCAACGGTGGGAGTGGCATCATCGGGAGCAGTGGCAGTGGCTGCAGCAGTGGCTGCACCGCAAGCAGCGGTGTCCGTGGTGATAGCTATGGCTACACAACAAGTAGCGGTGTCTGTGGTGATAGCTACGACTCCACCGAAAGTAGTGGCAGCATTGGAAGCAACAATAGAGGTGGCCGTGGCAGTAGTGATGGTGGTGGTAGCAACGGCGGCAGCCACGATAGAGGCCAGTGGCGGCAACAACCAGCGGTGGCAGCATCGGTGGCGGCGGCAATGGCATCAGCAGCAATAGAGGTAGCGGTGGCGGCGGCAACAATGGCTGTGGTATTGGTAGCGATAGTGGCAATGGCAACAGTGGCAAGAGTGACAGCGGGAGTAGTAGGAACAGCACCAAATGAGGTATATATGTACAAATAAAGTCAGTTAATACGTACATATAATACTTTAGTATTTTATGTACATATATACTATATATATTTGTACTCAGTTTATATGTACACATAATACTGCTATTTTTATGTAAATATACTGTAGTAATATATCTACGAGTGAAATACTAGTATATATTGACATATATACTGTAGGATTATATATGTATCATTGCATAAGTTTTTTTTAATTTTACTGAGTGGTTTAAATTTTTGATAAATATGATACCATATTGTTCCTCATACAAAGCTTTTATAAGTGATGGAATTTTTTCACTATATATTACGTGTCATGACTCGGACAGCTTTGTCGTAGCAGAAAAATGATGATCGGAGGAGCAGAGGGAGAGAAAGGGTTGGGCAACTATGCTTCCACAGTAGTGATATAAAGATACAGAAGACAACACGAACAATAGAAAAAACAAGCAATATATATCCAATCCAGCAATCTAACCACGGCATAATCAAAAAACAAGAAATAAAACACCAGAAATAACATGGTTCGCTAGTCGCTTAGTACGACTAGCTACATCCACCAGAAAATGCTTATGCATTACAGATTAAACCAACAAAAATTGTCTTACAGTATGCAACACAGAGCAGTCGTGATAAATCACAGAGAGAGAGAGAGAAGAAGACGATGAACAGTTCCCTTGGTCCAAAAATAGCAACCCAAAATTAAAAATTACAAAACATTTTATAACAAAAATTTTCTCGGTTCATTTAACCAGAGTGGGACCTCCATTATTGTGCTACTACTGCATCCCTTGCCTTTTAATATATGCTTTCCTGCACTTAAAATAGAAATATTTGGTTATACAAACAGATTATCGAAAAACAAATTACCGGCATAATTGAAGCTAAACTTCTAGGAGCCAAAAACACCTAGTGTAACAACTCGAAAAAATGAGGGGGGGGGGGGGGGGGGGTGGGTGGGGGTGATATGTGCGAGAATAGTTAAAGTTCTATTTAACTACCCTTGGATCAATAAGTACGATATAATAAGTGTGAGGCATTTAAACAGAACATGTTCAGATTACTGCCCAATGTTAATGATGGCCTAGAACAGTCAAATAGGTAAGTGCACTGCATATAAATTTCAAAATATGTTGTCTTTACATGCTGATTTTGAAAAGATTGTGAAAGAAGCCTGGAATGCCTTAGATATAAATAACCCCTGTGTGGGTCTTTACAAAAAAAAATAAGAAGGTTAACAAGTCTTCTAACAAAATGGAATAGAAAGTAATTTGGAAAAATCAACACTCAAGTGGTAGGAGTAGATAAAAATGTAGAGAAGTTATAAATATAATTTGAAGATGACTAAAATGAAAAAAAATGGAAAGAATAAAGCAAAGCAAAAGCTAACCTGAAACTTAAGCTATACATGGAGGAAAGCATATGGAAACAAAAAGATAAACTAAGATAGTTAAAGGAAGGAGATAGAAATGCTACATTTTTTTAAACGGTGACAAAAATGAAAAACCAAAAAAGTATAATCAAGGGCATAGAAGATGAAAATGAGAAATGGGTAGAGGAAGAGGGGGAAATAAAAATAATTTTTGAGGGTTTCTTTAAAAATCAATTAAACTCATCAGGGGTGGCCAAAAGAAATATTCTCTTACAAGAAATCAGAAATAAAGTTATTGAAGTGGATAATTACTTACTAACTGATTTACCCAAGGAAGAGGAGAAAAAGGAAGTGGTCTTCAGAATGGACAAGGAAAGTGCAGCAGGTCTGGATGGCATGGGTATAGATTTTACCAAGCTACCTGGAAGATCATCAATGAAGACCTTATTGCAACTATTGGTTGGGTTGTATGTGGAGCAGAGATTAATAAATCATGGGTCAGCTCATATATAGTGTTAATACCATATATAGGAAATCTGCAAAATTGTTAAGATTATAGACCAATAAGCTTATGCAACATAGTCTATAAAATATGGTAGCAACTTGCATAAAATGGAATAGGCCACCCTTAGAAAAAGTTTTAATAAACACGGATGAAAATTTCAATAGATAAATGGGAGCGACAAGCGGAGGAGGAGCTTTAAAGGACTCGGATGGTAATATAATCTTAGTATTATCAATGAGCTACCAAGCAAGCTTATCACTTCAAGCAAAAATACACGTGCTAAAAAAGGCCTACAGCTATGCAAAATGGAAAAAATAAAAGACATCATAATTAGTCTAGATTCTAAGCTCTTGATAGAATTGGTAAATGGGAAAATAGAGATGTGAAGGTATGAGGAAGAAGTAGATAAGATTCATGTACTAATGAAAGAGATGAGGGGCACAATTTCACACATATTTAGGGAAGCAAATGCCATAGCAAACAAACTAGCTAGAGAAGGCCTCAAAGAGGGATGATGGGTGTATGGTAAAGACATCCTGGTAAGATTCAAAGGGATGATATCTTTAGATAACATAGGTTTTCTATATGTTAGGAAAGACAAATGAAAGGGGTAATGGGCAAGCTGATTTCAGGTGGTTTTCTAATATATAGTATCATGTGTATCTTTATGTTTGTAGTGTAGTGTGGTATACTAAATTTCAAAAAAAAAAGCTAGAGAACAAAAATTTCACAAGTACAATGGTATTCCTCATGTTTGTAGTATTTTGGCAAGTTGCAGGTATAAAAAGCTTATTTGTGTACATATATTTTAGCTAGCAGCCAAACCTTATAAGCACTAAGGTATGAATTAAGCTAGAATAATGGGTTGAAGACTGTAGGTAGTATAGAGGCCTACAGTATATGATTATATTCTGTAGTAGATATAAATGCATACATATATCTATAGTATATGTGCTGGCAGGTAGGCAAGATTTAGCAGGAAAAAAAATACTACAGAGGCATGGGGAAAGGGACATGGCTATAGTTTATCAAGCAGAAGTGAAGATTCATATATATATTGGGGCTAATAAGCATACACAAGCTAGGGCATGGAGATATGCTCTAGCAAGATGGGGCTTTTATATGAGTAGGAGCTGGAAAACAAGTGTATAAAATGTAGGTAGGAACTATTTTTTTGCAGGTATGTGAAGGGCCAAGATGGAACAGATAGAGGCATCAAATAGAGACAAAGTTTATGGCAAATAAAGGAACCACCGGGCAAAAGAAGGGGAGAGAGGACTCGAGCACAAAGAAACTTATCAAATGCAAATAATTATTTTAGATTTCAGCTATATTGCTGTAATTGTAATAAGAGGGTATGGGATAGAAGGGGAAAAGGGTAAAGACGTATATGGTATTGCATGTCTGTTGCATGTGGAATGGCATGTCTGTTGCATGTGGAATGGCATGTCTGTATATGAGTAGGTGCTAGAAAGAAATGTATAAATTACAGGTAGGAGGTAATTTCTGTAGGTATGCGAAGAGCAAATATGGAACAATTGGAGGCAAAAGATATGGAGAGCAAAAGCAAGGGAGAGAAGACTCAAGTATAAGAAATTTCAAATAAAAATTGTTTCTAGAATTGAGCTATTCTACTTTATTGTAAAAGCAATAAAAACGACAGGGGATAGAAGGGGAAATAGGTAAAGATGTGTATAGAATGCCATGTCTATTTTGCGATTGTGGTGGCTACTGTAGGGATTATTCTATGTAAGGAAAAGGGGCACAACAAAGGAAATAAAAGAAAAAAATAACCAAGAGAAAGAATGATGAGATGGATAGTGATAGAGGCTATGAGAGACACTTCAATGTAGAAAAAGTGCTGGGAGAAAAAAGGCTTAACAGAAATAGAGAAGGAGCAATAGAGGAGATGAGAACCAACACCATTGGGAGTTTTAAAAAAGGACAAATTAAAGCCTTATAAGGCAATG
The DNA here is from genome assembly GCA_029783825.1 of Sapria himalayana. Taxonomy (NCBI): domain Eukaryota; kingdom Viridiplantae; phylum Streptophyta; class Magnoliopsida; order Malpighiales; family Rafflesiaceae; genus Sapria; species Sapria himalayana. The sequence goes on from JAREIK010002700.1 coordinate 276,201, forward strand.
AATTTAATGTTTTTAGTTCCTTATATCTAGAGAAGAGGAAGGGATTATAAGGGTAAGGAAGAAGAGAAGCTAAAACATAATTTGTAACCATGGTATTCCTTTGCCAAAAGAGAGGCCTAAAAAAAATAAAACAAACTTAATAAAATAAAGTAGAAGAGGAATAAGTAGAAGAAGTAGAAGAAGAAGAAGAAAATGAAGAGGAAGATGAAGAAAAATAAGATGATGAGAAAGAGGAAGAAGAAAAAAAGAAGAAGAGAAGAAGAAAGGGAGGAGGAAGAAGATGAAAAAGAAGAAGAAGTATATAAAGAAATAGACAAATAAGAAAAAGAATAGTAAGAAGAAGAATAAGAGAAGGAAGAAGAAGAAAGAAGAAGAAGAAGAAGAAGACAAAGAAAAAGAAGAAAAAAAAGAAGAAGACAAAGAAGAAAAAGAAAAAGAAAAAGAAGAAGATGTAGAAGAAGGAGATGAAGAAGAGGAAAAAAAGAACATGAAGAAGAAGAAGAAGAATAGAACGAAGAAGAAGATAGAACAAAAAGATAAAAATACGAAGAAGAAAAAGAGTAGGAAGAAGAAAAAATTAATAATAAAAAGCAGAAGAAAAAGGAGAAGATTAATTAGAATTTGAAGAAGAATAAGAAGAAGAAGAGTAGGAGGATGAGTTAGAAGAAGAAGAAGTGAAGAAAAAGTGGAAAAAGAAAAGTTGGTGAAGAATAAAAGGAAGAAGAAAAAGAAGAGGAAGAAGAAGAATAAGTAGAAGAAAAAGAGAAAATAGAAGAAGAAGAAAAAGAAATAGAGGAGAATGAAGAAGAATAAGAAGAATAAGAAGAAGAAAAAGAAAAAGAAGAAGACGAGGAATAAAAAATTGAAGAAAAAAAAATTGAAAAAGAAGAGGATGAAGAAAAGAAGTAGAAGAAAAAAAAAACTAGAAAGAAGAAGAATAATAATAATAATAATCATAATAATAATAGGAAGAAAGCGAGAAGAAGAATTAGAATAGGAAGAAGAATATAAAAAAGAAGAAGAGGAGGAGGACAAAGAAGAATAAATGAAAAGAAAAAGTGGAAGAAGAAGAAGATGATGTTGAAGAAATGGATGAAGAAAAATAAAGAAGAATAAAATAAGAAAAAGTAGAAGAAGAAAATGAAATGTAAGAAGAATAGGAAGAGGAAGAAGAATAGGTAGAGAAAGAAGAAGATGAAGAAGAAGAAGTAGTAGTAGTAGTGGCAGTAGAAGTAGAGTAGAATGAAGTATTAGTAAAATAAGAAGTGGAAGAAGGAGGAGGAGGAGGAGGAGAAGAAGAAAAAGAGGAATAAGAAAAGAAGAAGAAGAAAAAGAAGAAGAAAAAGAAGAAGACAAATAAAAAGAAGAAGTAAAAGAAGAAGTAGAAGAAGAAGAAGGAAAAGAAGAAAAAAAGGATGAAGAGGAAAAAAAAGAAGAAGATGATGATGATGATGAAGTGAAAGAAGAAGAAGAAAAAAATGAAGATGTAGAAGAGAATGAAAAGAATAAAAAGAGAAAGAAGAGGAGGAAGAAAAAGAAGAAGAAGAATAAGTGGAAGAAGAAAAAGAAGAGGAGGAGGGAGAAAAAGTAGAAGAAGAAGAGAACAAAGAAGAAGAGAAAGAAGAAGAAAAGAAAGATGAAGAAGAAGTTGTAGTATTATTAGTAGTAGAAGAGGAAGAGAACCAAGAAGAAAAAGAAGAAGTAGAAGAGAATGAAATGGTAGAAGAAGGTGAATAATAGGGGGGAGAAGAATAAGAAGGGCATTATTAAATGGAGTAAGAATAATAAAAATAAGAATAAAAAGAAAAGGAAGTAGAAGAATAAAAATTAGAAGAAGGAAAAGGAGAAAAAATAAGAGAAGATGAAGAACAAGAGGAAGGATAAAAAGAAGAAAAAAGAGGAAGATGAACAAGAAGAAGAAGAATTAGAATAGGAGGGAAGACCAAGAGAGAAGAAGAAGGAGGAGAGGGATAAGAGGAAGTAAAAGAAGAAGAAAAAGAAATAGAAGAAGAAGTTGATGGAGAAGAAGAAGAAAAATAAGAAGTAGAAGAAGATGATGATGATGAAGAAAACAATGAAAAAGTAGAAGAAAAAGATGATGATAATGAAGAAGAAGAAGAAAATGAATATAAAGAAGTAGAAGAAGAAGAATAATAATAATAATAATAAGAGGAAGAAGAAGAAGAATAATAATAATAATAATAAGAGGAGAATAAGAAGAAAAAAAAAAGAAGAAGAAGAAGTGTAATAAGAAGAAGAAGATTATAAAGAAAAAGAAAAAGAAGAAGAAGAAGAAGAAAATGAAGAAGATGAAGAAGAGGAAGAAGAAGAGGAAGAAGAAGAATAAGAAGAAGAGGAGAATAAGAAAAAAAAAGAAAAAGAAGCGTAAGAAGAAGAAAAAGATTATAAAAAATAAGAAGATGAAGAAGAAGATAAATAAGAAGAATTACAAGAAGAGAAAGAATAAGAATAAGAAGAAGAGGAAGAAGGAGAATAAAAATAAGAAGATAAAGAAGAAGATAAATATGAAGAACAGGTATAAGAAGAAGGTTATGAAAAAGAAGAAGATGAATAAAAAGAAGAAGTGGAAGAAGAATAATAATAAGAAGAATAAGAAAAAAATATATAGAGGAAGAAGAATAAGAAGAATAAGAAGTATAAAAATATTAAGAAGAAGAAAAAAAGAAGAAGAAGAAGAAATGGAGGAAGAAGAAGAAGAAGAAGAAGAAAAGGAAGAATAAGTAGAAGAAGGGGAATAAAAATAAGAAGAAGAATAAAAGAACAAGAGGATAAAAAAGAATAAGATGAAATGGTAGAAAAAGAAGAACAATATAAAGAAGAAGAAAAATAAGAATAAGAATAGGTAGAAGAGAAAGAATAAAATAATGAAGAAGAAAAGAATACGAAGTTGATAGAAGAAAAAGAAGAAGTGACTGAAGAAAAAGAAGAAGATGTGGCAGAAGAAGAAGAAGAAGAAGAAAAAAAAAAGAATAGAAAAAAATGAAGAAGATGAAAAAGAAGAAGAGGAGGAGGTAAAAGAAGAAGAAGAAGAAGAAGTGGAAGAAGTAGAATAAGAAGAGGAAGATAAAGAAGAAGAAGAATGAGAACTAGAAGAGGAAAAGAAAGAAGATGAAGAAAAATAAGATGAAGAAAAAGAAGAAGAAGAAGAAGAAGAAGAGTAAGAAGAAGAAGAAGAGTAAGAAGAAGAAGAATAATAAGAATAAGAATTGGAAGATGAAAAAGAAAAGAAAAATAATAAGTGGAAGAAGTGGATGAAGAGTAAGAAGAATAAGAAGAGGAAAAAGAAGAAGAAGAAGTAGTAGTAGAAGAAGAAAAAGAAGAAGAGGAAGAAGAAGAAGAAGAAGAAGAAGAAAATATGGAAGATGAGAAGGAAGAAAAATAAGAAGAACAATAAAGAAGAAGAAGTGGAAGAAGAAGAAGAAGAAGGGTTTTGATGGATATGGATTTCTTAGTTAATAAGAAGTCATTTTCGATTTTTTTAAGAAGACCGCGCCTCATTCGTCTACCTCGGACACGCAAGAAAAAAAAATATCGAAGAACCTTCGATATTTTTTTTCTACCGAGGACCTTCGAATGCTCTCTAAACCTCACAAACATACACTTGTGGGCAAATTCTAGCACGGTAGACCTCGTATTTATGATGTTCGCTCCTTCTTTGAAGCATTAAAGCTCAAAGGATTGATCAAAATCAGGCTTATAGACGATAAACACGTGCTGTTACAATTATATTCCAAAGAGAACTTCCATCGTTTATGGTTGAAAGGCATCTGGTATGTCATGGGTTATCCCATGAGAACATTTAAGTGGACACCTAACTTCACGACGAAGGAAGAATCCTTCTTGGCTCCGGTATTGTTGTTGTTTCCAATGCTTCCGATTCATCTATTTGATAAGTATGCTTTATATCGAATTGCTTGTGTGCTTGGCTCTCCTCTTCTACTTGATGGTGCTACTGCAACACTCTCCAGACCGAGTGTTGCTCGTGTTTATGTTGAGGTAGACTTACAGAAGCCTTTACCTAATCGCATCTGGATTGGAAGTATAGATGGAGGTGGATTTTGGCAACAAATTATTCCAGAATACTTCCCTCCATTCTGCTCTTGCTGCAAAAAGATGGGTCACGATATAGAGGCTTTCTTGGTGAAAAAAAAAAGAACAGATGATAAACTAAAACAAGAGGAAAGAAAAATGACAGTAGGTAGAAGAGGAGAAATGATTAGATATCAAAAAAAACACAGCATACACACACTGCACAACTAGAAAAACAAAATAATGAGGCTGAGGAACTAAAACTAATTGAATATAACAAACAAAACATTGAAGATGAAAGGGCAGAATTAGAAGAAGTTAAGAGGAGGGAGTTGATTAAAAAAATTTCAGAACTAAATAAAAGAACTAGAATTCAAATGAAAACTAAATCCCAAAAAAATAAGAGTTGAGCTGTCCTTGCTGAAAAGGATTTGGAGGAAGAAATTGAAATAAAAAGCTTGACTTCCCTCTATACAGATGGGGAAGACAATGAGCCAAAGGAGAGAACAACTAAAGATGATATAAATATAGAAAATTTTAAAACAAATCAAAAAATGGGTAATAAGGATTGGGCAATTGAAGAGCTAAAAATAATGGCGATTCAATTAAGCAGGGAATGGAAAGAGGAGAAAAGATGAGAATTAAGTTCAATTAGAAAATCAAGGAACATGAAAAAATACTTAAATAAAATATATGAGACCAAATGCACTACTAGAGCGCAAACCAAGTCCATAAAGAATGTATAATTACATTTATTAGAATATAAGGTGAATTGCAAATGCCCCTTCAAGAAATAGATTAAAAAAACTAATATACATGCATAAAATTAACCTCCTTTTAATTGCTGAACCGATGGTGGAAAAAACTCAGCTAGAACACTATAAAATAAATTTAGGATTTAATCATGGGTATACTAATAATAACGGTAAAATCTGGATAATGTGGAAAAATAATTTAGACATAAAAATATTAAAAGATACTAATCAAATAATAAACCTGAGTCTAAGTCAAAATGAAAATGAAATAATAACTATAGTTTATGCCAAAAATAAAAGAGAGGAGAGGAAAGAATTATGGGAGGAAATGAGGAAAATTGCCATGGAAGATAAGGCCTGGATAATAGGTGGAGACTTTAATACGATTAAAAATTTTAATGAAAAAAAGGGTGGTAGAACACCAAATAAGAGAGGGATGGATTACTTTAATGATATAATAAATAAAACTAATCTAATAGAAGCTAAATTTAATGGCTCACCTTTCACATGGTGCAATAACTGGAAAAAGAAGGGCACAATATGGGTGAGATTAGACAGGGTCTTATTTAACCATAAATGGTTAGAACAATTTGGTTCTATAGAGGTGAAACATTTAAATAGAACCTGCTCTGATCACAGTCCTTTATTGATTACTGTTAAAAAATCAACTTTCACAGGAGGTTCCTTTAGATTTCAAAATTCTTGGTGTTTACATCATGAATTCTTGAATAAGATAAAGGACTCCTGGAATATTGAAGTTACTGTAAACTCTATTCAAATTTTAAATAACAAATTGAGTAGATTAAAGGCTGAATTAAAAAAATGGAATAAAGAAACATTTGGAAATATAATTAAAAATATAAAAGAGGCAGAAGAGTTAGTACTAAAAAGTGAAATAGAATTTGAAATAGATCTAAGCATAAACAATAGAAGAGCTCTTAGTAAGGCACAAGCGGAATTAAAATTAAAGCTCTTAATGGAGGAAGTATTCTGGAAACAAAAAGCAAAAATTAAATGGCTGAAAGAAGGAGATAAAAACACAAAGTTTTTTCAAAAAGCAGCTAAACTAAAATATCAAAAACATAGAATTAGGGGTATAAAAAACAATGAGAAAATATGGCTAGAAAAAGACATAGATATACAAAATTACTTTACAAAGTTTTTTGAAAATCACTTAGGTGGAATAAGTGAGCTAAAAGGAAACACACTTATACAAAATATAGAGAATAAAATTACTCCAGATGATAATAATATGCTAACAAAATTCCCTGAAAAAGGAGAAATTAGAACCACAATTTTTACTATGAACTAAGATAGTGCAGCTAGCCCAGATGGTTGGAACAATTGCTTCTTTCAGGTTTGCTGGGAAATAATAAAAAAAGATTTAGAAAAAGCCATAAATAGCATATTCTGTGGAGCAGAAATAGGAAAGAAATGGGGTAGTTTTAATATTATTCTCATTCCTAAAGTAGAAAACCCACAGAAAGGGGAGGACTTTAGGCTGATTAGTCTTTGTAATTCAATATATAAAAATTTAGCCAAAATTCTACAAAATAGATTAGCATCGCTATTACCTAATATTATTTCTGTGAACAAACTGGTTTTATGAAAAATAGATTGATTATGGATAATATCTGCTTGGCAAAAGAAATGTGTAGAGAAATAGACACTAAAGCAAGAGGTAATAATGTATTAATTAAGTTAGATCTTTCCAAAGCATTTGATAGAGTTGAATGGAGTATTCTCTGTTCAACGATGAGAAAAATGGGTTTCTCTGAAACATGGATAGATCTGATTTACAGATGTATATCAAACACATGGGCAAGAATTATAACAAATTGGAAAGTAGGAAAGGAAATAAAGCCAGTTAGAGGTTTAAGACAAGGTGATCCACTATCCCCATCACTATTCAACATTTATCTAAAACTCTTTATAGTGAATCTTAAAAATAAAATGATAAATGACATGATAGGTACATGTAGACAGCCGCATAACACCCCACTTAGAGGTGTCAAACGGGCCGGGCCGGCCCGGCCCGGCACGAGGCACGGCACGGTTCGGCCGTGCCTGGGCCGGCCCGGCACGTTCAAAAACCGTGCCCGGGCCCGTGCCGTGCCCGGGCGAAGCAAGGCACGATTCGTGCCGTGCTTGGCACGAGCCGTGCCGGGCCTGGCCCGGCACGGCACGCCGGCATGGGTCCATCCCGTGCCGGTCCCGCAGGCACGCATGGCACTGGCGGCGTGCCACGCGTGCCGTGGCGTGAGTCGCGACTCACGAGTCGTGACTCGACCCATCAGGCTCAGGGCCCCCCCCGGTAAAAAGACCGCGGGTCGGGTCCAAACAAACCCGACCCGTGGTATTTTCTGCCGAAACCCGAGAAAATCGATATATCTAACGGGAAAAAAAAAATTTCAAAATTTGAGCGATTTTCAGCCCTTGGATTCGACTCCAACGGCTAGGGGGCAGAATCTGACGGACCTCGTGATTCTGCCCCTTAAATATAATAAAAAAATTCAAAAAAATAATAAAAAAATAATTTTTTTAAAAAAAAAAAACTTTAATTAGCTTATAAATTCTACCCCCCTCCCTATAAAATTTATGTTTTTCAAAAACATTAATGCTCTCTATATTTTCTCTCTCTCACATAATCCGAGCTTCTCTCTCTCGGCTCTCGTGTTTTTGATTTCGGCTTGGATTTTCGTGAAACTCAACTTGAGTTTTGAACATCAAAGCTTCCTGCGGGCTGCGGTGCATCTTGCACGTGAGTGACCTCATTGCTTTTACCGGGTAATATAATTTGCTTTTTTTTTATTTTCTCTCTCTAAAGCTTCTCTCTCTAGAAAAAAGTACGAAAAATAAAAAATGACAAATTCACCTAACACAAATTTAAATTTTGAAAATGAAAATGTTAGTGTTACACAAATGTCTGTGGCTCCTGAAACTTTGGTTTCTCCTGTCATCTCAGCCCAAAGTTCTAAAAAACAAAAAACTAGGAGGACTTCTGTAGTTTGGACACATTTTAAAATAATAACACAATTAGATGTTAGGGGTGAGGAACATGAAATGGCACAGTGCAAATATTGTATGCGACTTTTAACATGCAAGAGTACATGTGGGACTGGGCACCTAAAGAGACATGCTGAAATATGCTCCAAAAAACATGGACCGTTAGATCCTAGGCAAACCCAACTTGGCACTACATTTTTTGAGACTGGATCGAGTTCAGTCTCAAAGTTTACTCCCTTCGTATACTCCAGCGAGTTGGGTAGGGACGGCATGGCCAGGCTCATCACATTGATGGGTCTTCCGATCAAATTTTCGGAAGATCCGAGGGTAGTACGCATCATGCAGACTTATTTTCAGCCATCCTATCTTAGGATTCCTAGGTCCACATCTAGGAGTGACATACTAAAGATATATAAGTTAGAAAAACAAAAAATAATTAAGGAATTTTTGGCATTTAGTGGAGTGGTCTCCGTGACGTCCGATATATGGACATGTCACGATGATTCTTCTTATACATGTATCACTAGTCATTATGTCGATTCAAACTGGACAATAAATAAAAAAATATTAGGATTCACAGAAATTCTTCATCCTCATGATGGCCCGGCCATTTTTGAGTGTATGATGAAAATATTTAGGGAATATAAAATTCAAAATAAAATTTTTAGTGTCACTTTCGATAATGCTGCGAATAATGGAGTAGCGATCAATATGTTTGTTAGGAATATTAGAGACGCACCTTTAGGAGAGATATTTCATGTTAGATGCATGTGTCATGTTATTAACCTGATAGTTCAAGCGGGTATGAAGGTGTGTTCCCCCGCGTTGGAAAATATACGCAATGCACTCAAGTATATTCGCACTCCTCGCAGACTACAAGAGTTTGGTAATCTCTGTTTGTCTGCGAATCTTAAGAAGAAGAAATTCCAATCCGATGTGAGACATCGTTGGAATTACACGTACCTGATGTTGGAATCATGTGTTGGATACGAACACGTGATATCCGACTACGTCAATAGTAAGAGTGGCGAACTTATTGTTGACGACACTGACTGGGATTCATGAATTTCATTTATGAAATTCCTGAAGATATTTTATGACACGACGAACATGTGTTCGTCGGTTTATACGCCCACCACTTGCATTGCACTCCGTTGCATATGCAACATTAGTAGCATGTTTAGGATGTATCGAGCGGACCCGACGCTCACCCATATGGTTGCAGAGATGGAGACCAAGTACCTGAAGTACTGGTCCACCATTCCATCTCTTTATTGCCTCGCAGCATGCATGGACCCTAGGGCTAAGGTGGAAGGGGTTGAAAACACCCTGACTTTCATTTCCTCGTGCATGAACCTGGAAGAGCCACCTGAAGGGTTCATTTACGAGAAGTTGACAGACCTATATACATACTACGATACTAGGTATGGTGGTGGTGGTGTTGAGACTGTGAGTACGGACACTGATACCTTGTTCGGAGATGACGCTTATTCCATTAACCTAGCGAGGGAGAAACGTAGGGGTGGACCTTCACATAGGAGCGAGCTGTCTCGGTACTTAGATACCGATTACTGCTCAATCCTATCACCTTCTGACAATAAGAATCTTGATTTATTACAGTGGTGGAAATCATATGAGTCCGCCTATCCCGTGCTATCTAGGATGGCACGGGATCTACTTACTCCTCCGGTGTCGAGCGTAGCATCGGAGTCTGCTTTTTCTGTTGCAGTGAACGTGATTTCGGATAGGAGATCGAGATTATGTCCAGATATGGTTGAGGCCTTGGCATGTTTGAAGGATTGGGAGGAATCGAGATTTAGCATCAGTGATCGTGCTGAAGCTGGGACTATGACAGACACTGCAGTCGCATCCACATCCACTACGATGGCGGAGGAGCTGATTGCCGATGATGATGACGCATATGATACTGATCTTGATGTTGCGGCTGATGATTCTCATTATATGCCGCTTGACGATTGATGCTCATCTGCTCTTTTTTTTCGATATTTTTTTTTTATTTATACGCTTTGTTTGTACTTTGTATTATACGTTGTGTTGAAGTTGAAACTTATACTTTTTTTTTCGGAGTATTGGTTTCAAAAGCATGAATGGTAATTTTTATTTGCGTAGTTTAAATTTTTTTTAATTAAAATTTTTACTAACTTAATGTATTTAATTATTAATTTAAGATTTAAATATTATTTTAAAATTTATTAACTTTAAATCTTAATATTTAATTAATACATTATAATATTAAAAAATGCTAAACTTAATTGAAAAAAAAAAATAAATTTTCTAATTTTTTTTTACATACTTACATTAAATTTTAAATGTAATATTTTTTACAAAAAATTTTATTTTTTATTTATTACATAAACTTAAATAAAGATAAACAGAAAATTAATGAAAAAATTTAAAAAAAAAAATTTTTTATATTCTGCCAAGTCAAAGTGCCAAGTGCCAAGCACGGGCCGTGCGCCCGTGCCCGTGCTTGGCTGTTGCGTGACGCGTGTTGCCTGTTGGCTCCCGGGACCCGGACCCCGGTTGAGCAAACGTGCCCGAGCGGGCCGGGCACGGCACGGCACGGCCTCGCCGTGCCCACGGGCCGTGCCATGCCCGACTTTAAAATACCGTGCCGTGCCGGGCACGACACGGTAGCACGGCGGGGCACGTGAAAAACGGGCCGTGCCGTGCTGGGCCGGCCCGTTTGACACCTCTAACCCCACTTGTAAGTTGTTTGGCATATGCAGATGATGTAATGATATTCACCAATGGATGTGGTAAAGCATTACGTAATCTGATAGATTTATTTAAATGCATGGAGGAAGAAACAAGTCAAAAATTAAATAATAGAAAATGTCAATATATGATATCTTATAAAGCACCAACTGCATTATCACATAAAATTAAAAATATCACAGGTTTCTCTCATAAAAAAGGAAAAATGATTTACTTAGGTTGCCCGATTTATGAAGGAAAGTTCAAGATAGAATACTTAGCACTTCTAATAAATAAATTAAAAAAGAAAATTTCAGGATGGAAAGAAGAATGTCTAAGTATGAGGGGCAGAATAACTCTTATAAAACATGTTTTAGAAAGTTTAATAATGCATAATATTATGATCACGCAACCTTCAAGCAAATTTATAAAAGAAATTGAAAAAGAATTAGCCAATTTTTGTGGGGTAAAAAAGAGCGTAAACATAAACTTCATTGGAAAAAATGGAGAGATTTATGTTACCCTGTCCAAGAAGCTGCTTTAGGCTTTGTCAACATCATTGACTTAGCCAAAGTAGGTGCAAGCAAGAGATGGTGGAATTTAAAAGAAAATGAAAGTTTATGGTCTAAATTTATGCGAGCAAAGTACTGCATAAAGGACAATACCAATAAAATAAAAAATAAAAGTAGGAGTTCACAGGTTTGGAATCAAATGCTTAAACAAAGGGATTTAGTTGAAAATTACTCTAAGCACATGAAAAAAGGATGGAAATGGACCTTAACCCCGGAGGGCACATTTTTGCTTAAATCAGTGAAAAATGTCTTAAGAAAAAAGAAAAAAAGAACAAATATTATTTAAATCGGCTTGGAATAATGACAATCCACAAAAAATTAAAACTTTTATGTGGAAAGTTTTATCTAATATTATCCCAATTGCTAATAATTTAAAGCAGAAAGGAATTCAGCTAGTTTCTAGATGTGAATGTTGTTTAAATGAGATCGAAACATTAGATCACCTCTTTTCAGAAGGGAGAGTAGCTATAGAAATATAGAAACAATTAGCATCAGAAATGCAGATAAAATATGAACATCTCCCTCTAAAATGTAGGTTTAAAAAATGGTTTAACTCAAAAGTTCCTAGCATGGCACAGTAATGGATTAAAAGTAATATTCCACTAATAGTCATTTGGTGCATTTGGAAAGCTAGGAATAAAAGTAGGTTCGAGGGGTATAATATGATTGTGGAAGATATCTGGAAAGAAATAAAAGAGGAAACAAGAAAAATTTCAGAGATATGTCCTATAAAAACTCAAGGTTCAAAGATGGATAAGGATACCTTACATTTTTGGAACCTAAAAGAAAAACCACTTAACCAGTTTAAAATAATTAGCATAAAATGGGAAAAACCACAAGAGGAATGTTTACTTTAAATACAGATGGTAGTTTCGATAAAGATATGGGGGAAGCTGGAGGAGGGGGAGCAATTAGAAACTCGGAGGGGAAGTTAATTTTAGCTTTCACTAGAAGATTGGAAGCATCGTCGGTTTTACATGCCGAGATATTAGCACTAAAAGAAGGGATAAGAATATGTAAAAATTTAGACATCAAGAATGTAGATATTCAAATTGATTCAAAAATAGTTGTAAATATAATTAAAAAATAGTCAATTATGTGGAAATATGAAAAAATAGTTAGAAGAAATTCTGCATGATATAAACTCATTAGATTTCACTATAAACCACATCTTCAGAGAAGCTAACGCTTTGGCTGATGCATTATCTAAAGATGGTAGGAAGAGAGGAGATCAGAAGTATAAGGAAGATAACTTACCAAAAAAGTATTTTGGTATTATTAAATTAGATAGCAAGGATTTCCCTTATATTAGGAAAATTAAAAATAATAATTTTTAGTTACAAGGGCTTTTTTTTGTGTTTATTATGGTATTCTCTGTATAATGAATAAACGGAATAAAGTTCATATCCTCATCGTTCCATCCTGGTCCTGAGGAATGTTACTATGATGGTTGGGATACATTACAGTACCGCCTGGTAAGTCTGCAGGTTTAGGGGGCTCAAAAATACAGTAACACTGCAGGTTTTTATAGTATGCACTGTGGTTTTTTTGTTTCTGTATTACAGGCTTATAAAAAAAATGAACATTAACACTGCAGGGTTAATTTGAAGGATCAAGATGGGGTATTTGATAATAGAGTAGATTATATATATGCATGTAGATCTTTCTTGCAGGTAACTAAGTATATGAAAATGATACAAAGCTGGACAAAGTGCCTGCTGACTTTTAGTTTTCTTTTCTTATTATAGGTGTATGGAGTCTGTATATTTTAGAATGCTGTATTTTTTAGCTAATGGAAGTCTGTGTTATTTGATATAAGTAGAATGCTGTGTTTTTATGAAGTCTGTGTTATTTTAGAAAAGCTGGAAGTCTGTAAATTTTTAGTTGAGATGTGTTAAGTATGGAGTTCATGTAAAGTAGTAATAGTAGAGTAAATGAAGATCAAAGATTAAAAAGCATGGAGGGAGGCAGCCAAGCAAGGAACTCTTACAGCTCAAGATATGGAAGGATTTAGAAATTGCTAGAAATAGTCTGAAGATCAATAAAAGGACATCTTAATGATACAACCAAGGAGTCTGCTGCTGAATTTTCTGGTTTTTCTGGTTGAAATATCCAGAAATTGATGGTAAATGGGTTTTCATCTTATACGGATATGATGCTCTTGATTTTATGCAGGCTGGAATGTTTTTAGGGTTAAGCAGAAATCAAAAGTTAAGAGCTGCTGATTAGCAAGCACATCTGGCAGAATATTTATAGATGAGACCAAAAAAGCAAAGCAGAATTTAAAAGATGCATTGCTGATATTCAAGGCGGGATACACTAAAAAAGTGGTAAAATTCTAGCATCTCTCAAAGATCGATATTACAAGAAGAATTCCAGCATGAAGTAGATTTCCAATTGAATTTAAAAGAAGCAAAGCAAAATTTCAACATGAAGAATCAAAGGTCTTACATTACAAGACATTGAAGAGACATGGACTCTTGAAAAAGACTGCATTAATCATTACAATACGAATAAAGATTCAGCCTTGTTATCATTAGAAAGAACTAACTTCTCAAAGATTAAAGGAAGAACTCAAGAGTCTCAAAAGCATTTCTCTATAAATTTATACACTTAGATTGATGTAAATGTTAAAGATTTTCTTAAATATTGGGTGTAATAGGGCTAAGGGTAGATGTTAGTTTGTAAAAATGGAATTCCTCCGCCAAAAGAGAGGGTTATAATTAATAAATAACACTTATTAAAAAAAAGAAGAAGTAGAAGAAAAGAAAAGTGGAAGAAGAAGAAGAAGAAGAGGAAGACTAGGAAGAAGAAGAAGAGGAAGACTAAGAAGAAGAAGATAAGTATAAGAAAAAGAGCAAACAGAAGAAGAAGAAGAAGAAAAAGAAAAAATAGAGAATAATGAAAAAGAAGAAGAAGAAAAAGAAGAAGAAGAGAAAGAAGAAGATGAGGAATAAAAAATTGAAGAAAAAAAATTGAAAAATAAGAGGTTGAAGAAAAAAAGAAGAAGAAAAAGACTAGAAAGAAACAAAATAATAATAATAATAAGAGGAAGAAAATGAGAAGAAGAATTTGAATAGGAAGAAGAATATAAAAAAGAAGAAGAGAAGGAAGAAGAAGAAAAAAAGAAGAAGAAGTGGAAGATGATGATGATGATGATGATGATGAAGGAAAGGTTGAAGAAAAAGAAAGAAGAGAAATAGAAGAAAAAGTAGAAGAAGAAGAGGAAATGGAAGAAGAATATGAAGAGTAAGAGGTGGAAGAATAAGAAGAGTAAGAGGTGGAAGAATAGGAAGAGAAAGAAGAAGAAGAATAAGAATAAGAATAAGAAGTAGTAGTGGTGGTAGTAGAAGTAGAGTAGAATGAAGAAGAAGTAGAAAAAGAATTAAAAAAAGAAGAAGCGGAAGAAGAAGAAGAAGGACAAGAAGAACTAGAGAAATAAGAAAAGTAATAAGAAGAAAAAGAAGAAGGAAAAGAAGAATAAAAAGAAAAAGAAGAATAAAAAGAAAAAAAAAGAAGAAGAGGAAGAAAATGAAGAAAAAGAAGAAAGAGGATGAAGAGGAAGAAAAAAAAAAGAAGAATAAGAAGAATAAGAAGAAGAAGATGAAGTTGAAGAAGAAGAAAAAGAAGAAGATGTAGAAGAGAATGAAAAGAATAAAAAGAGAAAGAAGAGGAGGAAGAAAAATAAGAAAAAAAATATGTGGAAGAAGAAGAAGAAGAGGAAGAAGAAGAAAAAGAATAGGAAGAAAAGAAAGAAGAAGTAGTAGAAGAAGAAGAGGAAGATGAATAAGAAGAAAAAGAAAAAGTAGAAGAGAATAAAAAGGTAGAAGAAGGAGAATAATAGGGGGAAGAAGAATAAAAAGGGGAATAATAAAAGGAGTAAGAGAAATAATAATAAGAAGAAAAAGAAAAGGAAGAAGAAGAATAAAAATTAGAAGAAGGATAAGGAGAAAAAATAGAAAAAGATGAAGAACAAGAGGAATGATAAAAAGAAGAATAGGGGGAAGAAGAAGAAGAAGAAGAAGAATTAGAATAGGAGGAAGAGCAAGAAGAATAAGAAGGAGGAGATGGAGAAGAGGAAGTGAAAGAAGTAGAAGAAGAAGATGATTATGATGATGATGATGATGAAAATTAAGAAGAAGAAGAATAAGAAAAAGAAGAAAAGGAAGAAGAAGAAGAAGAAGTAGTAGTAGTAGAAGGAGAAAGAAAAAGAATAAAAATAAGAAGAAGAAAACATTGACAACGAGAAAGAAGAAGAAGATGATGATGATGATGAAGAAGAATAAAAAGTAGTAGTAGTAGAAGAAGAAGAAGAAAATGAAGAAGAAGAATAAGAGGAATAAGAATAAGAATAAGAAGAAGAGGAAGAATAAGAAGAAAAAAAAGAAGTGAAGGAAGAAGAAAAAGATTATATAGAAAAAGAAGAAGAATAAGAAGAAGAAGATAAAGAAGAAGAATTAGAAGAAGAGAAAGAAGAAGAATAAGAAGAAGAGAAAGAAGAATAAAAATAACAAGAGAAAGAAGAATAAAAATAACAAGAGAAAGAAGAAGATAAATATTAAGAATACATATAAAAAGAAGATGATGATGAAAAAGTAGAAGATGAATAAGAAGAAGTAGAAGTAGAATAATAATAAGAAGAATAATAATAATAATAAGAAGAATAAGTAGAAGAAAATGTAGAGGAAAAAAAATAAGAAGAAGTAGTAGTAGTAGTAGTAGAAGAGAATGAAAAGGTAGAAGAATGAGAATAATAGGGGGGAGAAGAATAAGAAGGGGCATAATAAAAGGAGTAAGAGAAATAAAAATAAGAAGAAAAAGAAAAAGAAGAAGAAGAATAAAAATTAAAAGGATAATGAGAAAAAATAGAAGAAGATGAAGAACAAGATGAAAGATAAGAAGAAGAATAAGAGGAAGAAGAACACTAAGAAGAAGAAGAAGAAGAATTAGAATAGAAGAAAGAGCAAGAAGAATAAAAAGGAGGAGAAGGAGAAGAGGAAGTGAAAGAAGAAGAAGAAGATGATGAAGAATAAGAAGAAGAAGAAAAATAAGAAGAAAAAGAAGAAGAAGAAAAGGAGGAAGAAGAAGAAGAAGAAATAGTAGTAGTAGTGGTAGAAGAAGATGATGAGAAAGAAAAAGAATAAGAAGAAAAAAAAATGAAGAAGAAGAATAAGAGGAAGAAGTAGAATAAGAAGAAGAGGAAGAATAAGAAGAAAAAAAAGAAGAAGTGCAAGAAGAAGAAAAACATTATATAGAAAAAGAAGAAGAAGAAGATAAAGAAGAAGAATTAGAAGAAGATAAAGAAGAAGAATAAGAAGAAGAGGAAGAAGACGAATAAAAATAAGAAGAAAAAGATAAAGATAAATATGAAGAATACATATAAAAATAAGAAGATGATGAAAAAGTAGAAGATGAATAAAAAGAAGTAGAAGAAGAATAATAATAAGAAGAAAAATAAGCCGAACAAAATGTTGAGGAAGAAAAATAAGAAAAATAAGTAGTAGAAGAAGATTAAGAAGAAGAAGAAGAAGAAAAAGAAGAAGAACTCGTAGAGAGAGAAAATCACTCTTTCTAGAGAGAGAAAATCACTCTTTCTAGAGAGAGAAAACCACCATTTGAGCTCAAATCAAGCTCCTTTCAAGTGCAAAATGGAGCAAAATGATTTATTCACAAAGAATAAATCATTTGCCTTGATAACAAAGGAGCCCGCACCATACTCGCACACTTTCGGAGCAAAAAACGGGAACCCCGTTATCGTTTTTTCAGCCGACGAGTTACAGAAGCTCAAGGAGCCTTATCAATACATGCTTATCGGCAAATTCTCCCACGGCAGGCCTCGCCCGAGCGATATACAACAGTTCTTCTCCACTCTGAAGCTCATGGGAAGGGTAAAGCTGGCCGACTATGACGCGAAACATGTGTTTATTCAGTGTTTTTCAGTTGATGATTATTATCGCATATGGCACCGTGGAGCATGGCAAGTAAGTGGTTTCCTCATGCGCGTGCTGAAATGGACGAAGGACTTCAATCCAAAGGTGGAGGTGCCTGTTGCTCCGGTTTGGTTCTCTTTGCCGAACCTTCCTATATACCTGTTTAATGCTAATCCTCTCTATGCGCTAACCTCTTGTTTGGGCAAACCTCTGCTTCGGGATGAGGCCACTGTGACATTAACTCGGCCTAGTAAGGCTCGAGTATGTGTAGAGTGTAATCTCCTTACTCCTCTGCCTAATGAAATTTGGATAGGAGAGGGAGAAGATGGACAGAACAATGGCTATTGGCAAAATGTCATACCCGAAAACATACCCTCATATTGCTTAATCTGTAATAGGCTTGGACATAGAGGTGTCAAACGGGCCGGCCCAGCACGGCACGGCCCGTTTTTCACGTGCCCAGCCGTGCTGCCGTGCCGTGCCGGGCACGGCACGGTTTTTAAAATTCGGGCACGGCACGGCCCGCGGGCACGGCACGGCCGTGCCGTGCCGTGCCGGCCCGCTCGGGCACGGGCGCACGGCAAGGCAGGGCAGGCGGGGCGGGGCGGGTCGGGTCTGTTTGGACCCGACCCGCGGTCTTTTTACCGGGGGCGGGGCCCGGTTGGGTCACGAGTCACGACTCAGTGAGTCGTGACCGTGAGTCGTGACTCGTGACTCGTGACTCGTGAGTCGCGACTCACGAGTCACGACTCAGGCACGCGGGCCGACGTGCCGTGCCAAGGCACGAGTCGTGCCGTGCCAAGGCACGAGTCGTGCCGTGCCAAGGCACGGCCCGGCACGTGGTTTGTGCGGCCGGGCCCGGCACGGGCCCGGGCACGTTTTTTTATCGTGCCGGGCCGGCCCAGGCACGGCCGAACCGTGTCGTGCCTCGTGCCGGGCCGGGCCGGCCCGGCCCGTTTGACACCTCTACTTGGACACGATAAATCTGAATGTAAAATAGGTAGAGAGCCATTAGGAAAGGTGAAAGGGCAAGTAGCTGCAATAAGAAAAGTAGAAACATGGATAAGGAGGGAGGATGTGGCCCCGAAACCTCTAGGTTTAGGGGAAGAAGGAGAGGAGAGTAGGAGAGAGAATGGGAGTTTTTTCTTGGAGGAGGAGGGAGATGGAAGCATTAGGGAGGTAAGCATAGAGGGTAGTAATGAAGAGAATAAGGAAGAGAGATGGGAGGTGGTGAAATTTAGAAGAAAAAGTGCTAGGAAAAATAAACATAGAAGGGTGTTAAAGGAAAAAATAGAAGATTACAGCTGGATAGAGGAGGATCTCCTTGACTTTCCGGATGAAGATCCGGAGGTGTCTAGTTGTCCTCAATTAGGTATAGAGGAAGTTAAGAAAGAAAGTTACTTAGGAGAAACGAAGGATGATTTAGAAATGTACGATAAAATTAGTGAAAATTTAAATAAATTTCAATCTATGGAAGCCATAAAGAGAATGGCTATGCAACTCGATAAACTAGAAAAATATAATGTATTATCTCAATCTATTCCTCCCAAGAGTGCAAGAAATATGAGGAAAGATAAAAAATATGATTCAAAATGCATAACTAGATTACAATCCAAATTAGGTTTTAATGGATAGATATATGTATTGGAATATTAGAGGGGTGGCAAATAACCCTTCGATAAATAGGCTTAAAAATCTAATTAAAACATATAAAATTGCTTTAGTAGCTTTAGCAGAACCTATGACACAGCAGGATCAAATAATAAAATATAGTAGAATATTACGGTTTAATAATTCATTTTCTAATTTAAATAGTAAACTCTGGTTAATGTGGCATAATAATCTAGACATTGAAATATTAAAAGACACAGAACAAATAATACACTTTAAAATGAATAAAAATACAGAAGATATAATATCGGTGGTATATGCTAAAAATGATAAAAAAGCTAGGTTGGTTTTATGGGAGGAAATGCGAGATATAACATCAAAAAATACTCCTTGGTTAATAGGAGGAGATTTTAATGTAATTAGAAGTTCTTTAGAGAAGAAGGGAGGAAAAACTCCGAACACAATAGCAATGTCTCAATTTAATGAGGCGATCTCTAAATCAAGTCTAATGGAAATAGCTTATACGGGCTCAAATTACACCTTGTGTAACAACTAGAGTAAAAGAAGGGCAATTTGGGCCAGACTGGATAGGGTAATGTGTAATGCTAAGTGGGCAGCCTCGCACGGGTCTACATCGCTTAGGCATTTAAGCAGAACCTGTTCAGATCACTCTCCACTTCTTATAACTATTCATCATAATAAAAGGAGCATAAGAAGCTTTAAATTTCAAAATATGTGGGGAAAGCATCCAGAATTTGAAAAATTGGTGAAAGAATCTTGGTCAGAGCCAGCACAGGGTAAACTGATGCAGGTTCTAATGTTCAAGTTAAATAGACTTAAGAAACATTTAAAATCATGGAATAAGGAAGTTTTTGGGAATATAAATCTGAAAATAAAACAAGCAGAAGAGAAGGTAGAAAAATTGGAAATTGAATATGATAATAAAAATGATGACAAGATTAGACAAGAATTAAATAAGGCTAAAGCTGAATTGAGCTTAAAATTACATATGGAGGAGGTATATTGGAAACAACGAGCAAAAATTAAATGGCTAAAAGAAGGCGATAGAAACACTAAATTTTTTCACAATATGAGTAAAATAAAACTCAGAAAAATAGAATTAAAGCTTTAAAAAATACGAAAGGAAAATGGATAGAAGAAGACAAGCAAATTGGAACTCTCTTTGAGGATTTTTTTTAAATCACACTTATGTGGGCATGTGCCTCACGAAGGGAATTCCTTAATACAGGAGATCAGGGCTTCCATTACACAAGATCAGAATCAAATGATGGAGAATATACCAGAGGAGGAAGAGGTAAAAAATGCGGTTTTTAATCTTGATAAAGATAGTGCAGCGGGTCCAGACGGCTGGAATAACTATTTTTATCAGTTAAATTGGCCCATTATTAAACATGATCTAGTTTTAGCAATTGCCAGCTTTTTCGTCGGTGCAGTTATCCCTAAAGCCTGGGAAAACTCATACATAGTTCTTATTCCTAAAAAAGACACCCCACAGATATGTGAGGATTTCAGGCCAATAAGCTTGTGTAATGCGATTTATAAGATTTTAGCCAAAATAATTCAGAACAGGTTAAGTAATATTTTGCCATTAATAATCTCACAAGAACAAACGGGTTTTGTTAAAAATAGACTGATGATTGAAAATATTAGGTTAGCATCAGAAATGATGAAAAACATTTCAGCTAAAACAAGAGGGCACAATCTAGCTATCAAGCTGGATTTGTCCAAAGCATTTGACAGGGTTGAATGGGATGTACTTTTCTTTGTACTGAGAAAATATGGTTTCTCCGAATTATGCATAGATTTAATTTTTAGATGTGTTTCGAATGTTTGGGTTAGAATTATTATAAATGGAAATATAGGGGAAGAATTCAAACCAAAAAGAAGTCTAAGGCAGGGAGACCCCTTATCCCCCTTATTATTTGATATATATCTAGAGTTGCTTATTCTTAATTTAAACAAAAGAATGTCGGAAGGGAAAATTTTACCTTTTAGACAACCTAAAAACACTCCGAGAATAGGTTGTTTGGCCTATGGTGATGATTTAATAATTTTCACAAATGCAAGTAAAAGATCTATAATATACCTTATAGACTTACTACATCTATTTGAATTAGAAACATGTCAGGTGGTAAATAAAAAGAAGTGCCAGTTTATACTGGGAAAAAAAGCTTTGGAGAAAGATATAAACAAAATTAAAAATTTAACTGGTTTCACCCAAAATAAGGGAGCTTTAATTTATTTAGGCTGCCCAATATTTGAAGGAAAATTGAGAGAGGAATATTTAGCACCGCTGCAAGAAAAAATGAGAAAGAAAATAGCAGGTTGGAAAGAGGATTTACTAGGATTTGGGGGACGGGTTACATTAATTTTGCACGTGCTTCAAAGCATGCTAGTTCATATCCTATCTGTAATACACCCTCCGAAGAAATTCACAAATAAAATAGAAATGGAGATGGCAAATTTTCTATGGGGTAAAAAAGAAGGGAAGAATAAAATTCATTGGAAAAATTGGGCAGATATTTGTTACCCAAAAGCAGAGGCAGGTTTAGGAATAATCTCTCTACAAGATATGGCCACCGCATGGGATTGCAAAGGATGGTGGAGGTTGAAGGAAAATGACAGTCTTTGGGCAAAATATATGAGGGCAAGATATTTAGAAAAGCGGCCTAAAAAAGTTTTAAATAATTGGAAAGCCTTGGAAAAACAAAAGGAAAAAGTAGAATCCCATTCAATATTAAAAAGAGTGGTTGGAAATGGATCCTAACACCACAAGGTAATTTTACACTTAAATCGGTAAAGGAATTAATTAGGAAAAAAAAGCATGTTCAATCTATATCTAAATGTGTCTGGAGGGCAGGTATACCACAGAAAATGTGCTCGCTAGCAAGGAAAGTAACAACAAATGCAATACCTGTGGATACTAATGTTCAAAGAAAGGGCATTAAATTGGTGTCTAGATGTGAATGCTGCTTAGAGGAAGAAGAATCTATGGATCACCTTTTTTCGAAAGGTAAAATCCCCACACAGGTCTGGAAGAAATTTGATGAAACAAAGCAAATCATTAAAAGAGAAGATGGTATAATTGAACGAATTAAAACATGGGAAAAAGTAATCTCTACTAATCCTACTAGAATCTGGCTTAATATGTACTTACCACATGTAATAATATGGTGTATATGGAAGGCTCAAAATAGGAGTAGGTTTGAAGGAAAGAAAATGGACACGAATGTAATATCACAAGAAATCAGGCAGGAAATAAGCAACATTTCAAATTTTAACCCTGTAATTTTAAATAAAATACACACAGAAAAGAAAGCAGAATGGGAATGGTTCCTAAATATAAAAATAAATAAACAATATTGGGCGAAAAGTATCTCTTGGCACAAACCTCCGGAAGGAAAACTCTCCTTAAATACGGATGGAAGCTTTAATTGGGACACAGGTATAGCGAGGGGAGGTGGATTAATAAGAGATTCTACAAGGACAATTATGAAAGCTTTTACTATAGTTAGTGTAGCAGCTCGGCTCTACATTCAGAAATTAGAGCATTAAATTTAGGTTTAACTGTTTGTAAAAAATTAGGCTATAAGAATATTCAAATACTGGTAGATTCATTGTTATTAGTCAATTTAGTAACAAAGAAAATATCTCTTTGGAAACATGAAGAGGAATTAGAAATTATTTTGAATCTCATAGAAGAACTGAATGCATCAATATTACATATATAGAGAGAGCTAAACACCCCGGCAGACAATCTTGCAAGGCTAGGATCGCAAAAAGGAGAAGCAGAATATGATGAGGTTACTCTGCCGATAAAAATAAAAGGCCTAGTGGATCTAGACAAAAATGCAATTCCCTATGTAAGAGTTAGTAAGGGTAGAAAGTGAGAGGCAGTTAAAATATTAGTAGATTATATAGGTATAATAGTAGAGGAAAGGTTAACGGTAAAAAATGGGGTTCTCTTGGGGAATATGGTATAGATGTATTTGTCTTTCTTAGCAGCGCAGCTCACTCAAAGCTTCATTCATTGGGAGGCAAGATTTGTTGGCACATGTAGTCTAAGCCTCATTTGCCCTATTTCTTTGTTTATTGTATGTTTAAAAGTTTTATTTATGCTTATGAGAACAATGTTGCAAAGTCATGTGTTAATTAATTAGTTAGGATGCTAGAACATTAGACGTTGGGGTATAGAATAGGTCTTGCTGTCATTAAGGAAGCAAATTTCAGATTTGCTAAGGTTCACCGAGGGTATAGAAATGAAGCGGCTATGGGGGAAAAATGGAGCGCAAAGTTGCTGGGATACGGCAATGAATTCCAGAAGTCAAGCAAAGGAAGGTGTTAGAAGAATGTATATTTGTTTTCTTGGTTTTCTTAGCAGAACATGGAGGGCAATATAGCGAAAATTAAGCTGTTAAAAGGAATGGAGGTAGTCGGTAGGGGAATTTCTGTCCCTACAGTTACAGATTTGTTTAGAAAGGATCTAGGAGGGAGAAAAGAAATAGAATGTATATTTGGCTTTGTTTTCTTGGTTTTCTTAGCAGCGCAGGTATTATACAGCATACATGATGAAGGGTTAGCCAAGCTCTTGTAACAGCATATTAAGTGTAGAGTGCAGCATATATAGTGAAAGTCAAGGCTCCGAAACAGCATATAAAGTGAAGAACTAGAGGGAGCAAGACTCAAAGGGCTAGAAAAATGGCTGATATAGAAAAAGTGTAGCATGAAGGGTGTTTATGCAGAAAAATCCCTATGCAGAAAAATCCCTATGCAGAAAAATATTTGTTGTGCAGGCTTTGGAGCCGTCAACTGACTTATAGAAGGAGGTTCATGAAGGGAAAGTTAATATTAAGGAAGTGGGTATATAACCGAGTTACAAGTTCAGAATGGAAGTTAAAAATAACTCAAGATCTTTAAACAAATAAGCTCAAAGCGAGCACACATACACATTTTAAAATTAGGCTTGGTTCTTTGTTTTTTTCATTAAAGTGTATGGGTGTAAGAGGGATAAGGGTAGATTTTAGTTTGTAAAAAGGGTATTCCTCCGCCAAAAGAGAGGGTTAAAATTAATAAACAACTTTAAAAAAAAAAAGAAAAAGAAGAAGAAGAAATGGAGGAAGAAGAAGAAATGGAGGAAGAAGAAGAAATGGAGGAAGAAGAAGAAAAAGAAAAGGAAGAATAAGTAGAAGCAGGGGAATAAAAATAAGAAGAAGAATAAAATAATAAGAGGATAAATAAGAATAAGACGAAGTGGAAGAAGAAGAATGACAATATAAAGAGAAAGAATAAAGAAGAAGAAGAATAATTAGAAGAGAAAGAATAAGATAATGAAGAAGAAAACAATAAGAAGTTGATAGAAGAAAAATAAGAAGTGACTGAAGAAAAAGAAGAAGATGTAGTAGAAGAAGATGATGATGATGAAAATGAATAGAAAGAAGATGATGATGATGAAATAAAAGAAGAGGAGGAGGAAAAAGAAGAAAATAAGAAGAAGTGAAAGAAGTAGAATAAGAAGATGAAGAGAAAGAAGAAGAAGAAGAAGGAGAACTAGAAGAGGAAAAGAAAATTGATGAAGAAGAATAACAAGAAGAATAAGAAGAAGAATAAGAAGAAGAAAAAGAAAAAGAAGAACAAGAAGAATAAGAATCGGAAGATGAAAAAGAAAAGGAAAAGAAGAAGAGGAAGAAGTTGACAAAGAGGACGATGAATAAGAAGAGGAAAAAGAAGAAGAAGAAGAAGAAGAAGAAAAAAAAAAGAAGAAAAAGAAGTAGAAGAGGAAGAAGAAGAAAAAGAAGAAGAAAAAGAAGAAGAAAAGTAGGAGGAATAAAAAGAAGAAGAAGCGAAGGAATAATTACAAAAAGATAATGAAAAATAAAAGAAGAAGACAAAGCAGTAGTAGTAGTAGTAGTAGAGGAAGAAAAATAAAATTAAGAATAGGTAGAAGAAGAAGAAAAAGTTTAAGAATAAGAAGAAGATGATGAGAATGAATAATATAAAGAAGAAGAAAAAGACGATGAAGAAAAAGACGATGAAGAAAAAGAGTAAGATAAATAAAATGAAGACGAATAAGAAAAGAAAGAAGTAGACAAAAAAGAAAAAGCAGTAGAAAAAAAATGAAAGAAGAAAGAAGAAGAAGAAGAAGAAGAAGAAGAAGGAGAAGAAATTGAGAAATAAGAAGAAGAAAACTAATAATATGATATGGATGAAGAAGTAAAAGAAGAACGAAAAGTAGAAGAAAAAGATGATGAAAAATAGGAAGTAGAGGAAGTAGAAGAAGAAGAAAAAGGTAAGAGGTTGAAGAAGAATAAGAAGATGAGAAAGAAAAAAAATAAAAATAAGAGAAAGAAGAAGAAGAAATAAGGAAAAAGAAGAGAAAGTTGAAAATAACATGATGATGATGATGAAGAAATAGAAGTAGAGGAAGAATAATAATAATAATAACAAGAAGAAAACAAGAA
This sequence comes from Sapria himalayana, assembly GCA_029783825.1. Classification (NCBI taxonomy): domain Eukaryota; kingdom Viridiplantae; phylum Streptophyta; class Magnoliopsida; order Malpighiales; family Rafflesiaceae; genus Sapria; species Sapria himalayana. The sequence goes on from JAREIK010002700.1 coordinate 301,322, forward strand.
AAAGAAAAAGTAGAAGAAAAAAAGAAGAAGAAGAAAAGGAGGAGGAGGAGGAAGAAGAAGAAGAAGAAAAAGAAAAAGGAGAAGAAGAAGGAGAAAAAGAAAAAGGAGAAGAAGAAGGAGAAAAAGAAAATGAAGAAGAAGAGGAGGAGAAGGAGGATAAAGAAGATGAGGAGAAAGAAGAAGAGGAGGATAAAGAAGAAAAAGAGGAAGAAGAAGATGAAGGTGATGATGAAGAAAAAGAAAAAGATGAAGAAAAAGAAGAATAAGAAATGATGAAAAAGAAGAAGAAGAAGAATAATAATAATAATAATAATAAGATGAAGATGAAGATGAAGAACAAGAGGAAGATTAAGAAGAAGAATAAGATGAAGAAAAAGAAGAAAAAGAAGTAGTAGAAGAGGAAGAAGAATATGATGATGAATAAGTTTGAAATGGAAGATTCGGCCTTTCACTCACCAAATGAACACGCCTATAATCACCCATCTAGTTAATGCAGATGATTTGATGATTTTTACAAAAATTTAACACATTTGTTCCAGAGATTCGAAAGGAAACAAGTCAAAAAATAATTGAAAAAAATTATCTTTTTATAATTACAAATAAGGCACCGGAAAAGGTTGCTCATTGACTAATGAATTTAACTAGCTTTTGGTGGAAGAATAGTATGCTTTTATATATTGGATGGGAAGACAAAATATCATTGGAGGAGATGCGAAAAATTATGTTTCCCAAAAGAATTGGCTAGTTGGGTTTTACTAGCCGAAAAACAATGGTGGAAGCTATGCTTGTATAAGATGGTGGAGTCCAAAATAGGAAAGTGGTTTCTAGGAAAACTATATGAGAGCAAAATACTACTTGAAAAATAACTTGTATATTGGAAAGATAGTAGTAGGCTTGGCAATATCATGGTGAAAAATGATAGAACAAAGTTAGTTGGTTGAAACACACTCAAAATGCAAAAAAGATGGATGAATCTGGATGCCATGTGCAGATGGGGCCTTTCCATTAAATCAGATAATGATAAGGTAATAATAGGAAAGAAGTGTCACTTTTGAAGCAATGGACATGAGAAGGTATAGATCTAACAAAGATTTTAGTACTAATTTGGAAATTACTTTTTCATTTGGTGTCATTGGATACATTTATACAGATCAAAGGAATCAGCCTAGCCTGCTAATGTGGGTGCTCCCTCAATTCAATAGAATATATAGACCACTTGTTTTCAAAATGAAAGGTGGCTTGTGCGATATGAATATACTTGCAAACTTTATTGCAGATTAGATATTCTCACTCATCTTTTAAGAATAGACATCTAAAATGGAGGAATCATAAGTCATCAAACAGAGTGGTAGCTTGGCTTTAAAAAATATTACCACATGTAGTTTTATGGAATATTTGGAAACCACACAATAAATATAAGATGAAAGTTGTGCTATGAGCTTCTCTACCATCTTGAATAAAATTAAAGAGGAGATTTTACTAATTTCTAAGGCAAAACTACTCAAACTAGTTAGAAGAGATATGGACATAAAATGGTAGGAAATTTGGAGCCTTACTTCTACAAAGGTGACATACACACAACCGGTTTGGTTCTGCTGAGAAAAATCCCTTGCAGAGAGAATTGGCACTCAACACATATGATAACTTCATAGGAAAATAGGTCTAGTTGTGGGAGGGGGCACTTAGAAACCCATCAGGAGCGACTCTTTTGGCCTTTTCTCTAGCTTATAATGACACCTCGACACTTCAAGCATAGGTAAGAGCATTATTAATGGGTTTGCATTTGTGCATAAAATAAGAATATAAAGATATTCAGATTCAAGTGGATTCAAACTTATTGGTCGGATTAATTAAAAATAATTTTGTAATGTAGGAACATCAGGATGAGAATGAGGAGATTCAAATGCTTATGAAAAAAGTGGTTAGCATAATTGAACACATAAAGAGGAAGCAAATAGGCTAGCTAATAGCTTGGCCAGTGTTGGAGGAGAGGTGTAATAATGTCTATATGGGCACACTAACAAGTGAGCTAATGGGAATTGAGAGATTGGATGGTATGAAAGTAGCCTAATACCAGATGCTCAACAAGTAGGGAATAAGAGATAAATAGAAGCATTGTACACTTATTATTGTAGCTATTTTATTAGCCTCTTGATGAGAATATGCAAATCTAAACAATACACATATTATTGTAGAATGAATTTTTCTTTTGCTTCTATCTAGTTTTTTAGATCTAAGATAGAGGAGTTATAAGCAGATAAAAAGAGGAAGAGATCATAATCTTAACTTAGTTTAGGAGCATTCCATAAAGATATTAATGATATAAGTAGGTTGGAGTCAATGATGAATGAATTGCATTAAAGATATACTCATTGGTAGTATAAGATTTGTGGTTTTTAAAAAAGATATAGATAATCTACATGAGGGGCTATAAGCAATGGATGCTAGATCCAGAAAGATGCACTAGCTGGAATGGATGGAGCTGAAGAAGAGAGGAAGAGAAAAAAAAACTATAGCAGAACAGCTTGATTAGGGCTATTTTGTGAGAAATTATGAATGCTTATCTGTTTTCCATGCAAGTGTATAAATCTATGGATGCAGGGTAGTTGAGAAAGCTATAATAGGGGCTGATGATGCACTAGCTGGAAGTATGGTTTGGGATGATGATATACTAGTTGGAAGCAAGAAAAATGGAAGGTAGCTGAGGAAGTTTAGTTGGGGCTGAGGCACTAGCTAGAAGCATTAGAAGTAGGCTGATACTCTAGCAGGAGCTAATGAGGGAAGCTAGGGCAAGTATGATATACTTGCTAAAATGGTAGGAGCAGAAGAAGAGAGGGAGATAAAAATGTTGGAATAGGGCATGGTGGAATTAAGCATATTAGGACTATTTTGTGAAAGATTATGAATGCTTATATGTTTTTCTTGGAAGTGCAATAAAGTTGTGGATAAAGGGTAGCTTAAAATGCTTTAGTAGGGGTAGATGATGCAATAGTTGGAAGTAAGGAATGAAGCCAGCTGATGATGCCAACAAAGGTTGATGATACACCATCTGGAAGTAAGTACAATGGATGATGCAATTAAAAGGAAGCAAGTAGATGGGCAAGTCATGATGCAATAGAGAGGGGTAGGAGATGATGCAATGGAAAGGGATAGAAGATATTGCAATTGATGCTATAATTAAAATGAGGCAACTATTTTTCCATCAAAAGACAAGGAATGCTGAAACTAATATGTGAGAGGCAGGGGATTTTGGACAAGAGTAGATAGGCACAAAAAGAGATCTAGAATTAAAAGCCTGAAAAATAAATACATATGAATGCAACAACAACAAACCAGAGTTGGAATTATGTTTGGTCAAGATTGTTTGAAGGGGCTCACCCCTTATGGTTTTTATCTAATTGTTTTTTTATAATGCAAACAATGTAACAAGGTTTTGTTAGTTTTTTTATTAGAGTACATGATTTAATTGAGTCTAAGGCATGTTAGGTTGGATAAACTGGATATGTAAGGTTTTCCTCCACCATAAGTGAAATTTTTATGAAAAGTAATAAAGTAACTTTTAAAAAGAAGATGATGATGAAGATGAAGATGAAAAAGAAAGATGAAAAAGAATAAGAAGAAGAAGTAAAAAAGAAAGAGAAGAAGAAAAAAAAAGAAGATGATGATGAAAAAGAAGGCAAAGAAGAAGAAGAGGAAAAAAAGAAGAAGATGATCAAGAAGGAGACAAAGAACGAGAAGAGAAGGAATACACAGATGAAAAAAAAGAAGAAGAAAAAGAAGAATAAGAAAAACAAGAAAAAGTAGAAGAAGAAAAAGAAGAAGTATAAAAATATAAATAAAAATAATAAAAATTAATATTAATAATAATAATAATAATAAGAAATAGAATATGAAGACAAAAAAGAATATAAAAAAAGGACGAGGAGGAGGAGGCGAGGAGGAGAGGAAAAGAAGGAGTGGCAGGAGGAGGAGGAGAGGACGAAGAAGAAGAAGAAAAAAAAAAGAAGTAGGAGAAGAATAATACGAAAAAGAAAAAGAGGAGAAAGAAAAAGAGGAGAAAGAAAAAGAGGAGGAGGAAAAAGAAGAAAAAGAAGAAGAAGAAGAAGAAGAAGAAGAAGTGGAATAAAAAGAAGAAGAGAAAGAAGATGAGGAGGAGGGATAAAAAGAAGAGGAGGAGGAAGAAGAAAAAGAAGAAGAAGAGGAGGAATAAGAAGAAGAGAATGAGGAAGAAGAAAAAGAAAAAGATTAAGAAGAAGAAGGAAAAGAGGAAGAAGAAAAAGAAAAAGATTAAGAAGAAGAAGGAAAAGAGGAAGATGATGATGATGATGAAAAAGAAGAAGAAGAAGAAGAAGAGGAATAAGAACAAGACGAAGAGAAAGAAGAAGAAGAAGAGGAGGAGAAGGAGGAGGAGGAGGAGTAAGATGAAGAATAAGAAAAAGAAGAATAAGAATAAGAAGAAGACAAAAAAGAAAGAGATGAATAGTAAGAGGAGGAGGAAGAAGAAGAAAAGAAATAAGAAAGAGAAGAAGAAGACGAAAATGATAATAAAGAAGAAGAAGAATAATAATAATAATAATAATAATAATAATAATAATAATAATATGATGAGAAAAAAGAGAAAGAAGATGATGATGATATTGATGATGATGAGAAAGAAGAAAATGAAGATGAAGAGGAGAAGTAAGAAAAAAAAGAAAATGAAAAAGAATATAAAGAAAAAGAAGACAAAGAATATATAAAAAAAGAAGAAAAGGTAGAAGAAGAAAAAAAATGAAGAAAAAGAAATGTGAAAAGAAGAAAAAGAAGATGATGATGCTGAAAAAGAAGAATAAGAAGAAGAATAAGAAGAAGAAGAAGATGGGTAGAAGAGAAAGAAGAAAAAGAAGTAAAAGAAGAAGAAAAAAAATTAATAATAATAATAATAAATAGAAGACGAAAAATAAAAAAAAAGAAGAGTAAAAAGAAGAAGAAGAAGAAGAAGATTAAGAAAAAGAAAAAGAATAATAATAATAATGGGAATAAAAAGAATAAGAAGAAAAAGAATAATATAATAAGAAGAAGCAGAATAAGAAGAAATGGAAGAAGAATAAGAACTAGAGCAAGTTGAATAAAAAAAAGAAGAATAAGAATTAGAAGAGGAGAAATAAGATTATGAAGAAGAAGAAAAATAATAATAATAAGAGGAAAAAAAATTAAAAAAAGTGGCCAAAGAAGAAGAAGAAGGGTAGAAGAGAAAGAAGAAAAAGAAGAGAAAGAAGAAAAAGAAGAAGAAGAAGAAGAAGGATAGAAGAAGAAGAAGATAAAGAAGAGGAAGAAGAGAAAGAAGAGAAATGAGAGAAGGAGAGAAGGAGAGAAGGAGAGAAGGAGAAAAATGAGAAAAAGGAGAAAAAGGAGAAAAGGGAGAAAAAAGAGAAAAAGAAGAAGGAGAAAAAGAGAAAAAGAAGAAGGAGAAAAGGAGAAAAGGAGAAAAAGGCGAAAAAGGCGAAAAATGAGAAAAAAGAGAAAAATGAGAAAAATGAGAAAAATGAGAAAAATGAGAAAAATGAGAAAAAAGGGGGAAAAGGCGAAAAAGGCGAAAAAAGAGAAAAAGGAGAAAAAAGAGAAAAAAGGAGAAAAAAAGAGAAAAATGAGAAAAAGGAGAAAATTGAGAAAAAAGGAGAAAAAGGAGAAAAAAGAGAAAAAAGTGAAAAAGGCGAAAAAGGAGAAGGAGAAGAAGGAGAAGAATGAGAAGAAGGAGAAGAATGAGAAGAATGAGAAGAATGAGAAGAATGAGAAGAAGGAGAAGAATGAGAAGAAAGAGAAAAAGGAAAAGAAGGAGAAGGAGATGAAGGAGATGAAGGAGAATAAGGAGAAGAAGGAGATGAAGGAGAATAAGGAGAAGAAGGAGAGAAAGGAGAAAAATGAGAAAAATGAGAAAAAAGGAGAAAAAGGAGAAGAATGAGAAAAAAGAGAAAAATGGGAAGAATGAGAAAAAAGAGAAAAAAAGAGAAAAATAAGTAAAAGAAGAAAAAGGAGAAGATATAGAAAAAAGAGAAAAAAGAGAAAAAAAGGAGAAAAAAAAGGAAAAAGAGAAAAAGGAGAAAAAGGCGAAAAAGGAGAAGAAGGAGAAGAATGCGAAGAAGGAGAAAAAGGAGAAAAAAGCAAAAAAAGAGAAAAAGGCGAAGAAAGAGAAAATGGAGAAAAAGGCGAAAAGGGAGAAAAATGAGAAAAAGGAAAAAAAGGAGAAAAAGGCGAAAAGGCGAAAAAAGAGAAAAAAGGTGGAAATGCGAAAAAAGGAGAAAAAAAGGCGAAAAGGAGAAAAATGAGAAAACGAAGAAAAATGAAAAAATGGAGAACATGGAGAAAAAGGAGAAAAGTGAGAAAAGGGAGAAAAAGTAGAAAAAGGAGAAAAAGGAGGAAAAGGAGAAAAAAGAGAAAAAGTAGGAAAAGGAGAAAAGGAGAAAATGAAGAAAAAAGGAGAAAAGGAGAAAAAAGGAGAAAAAGGAGAAAAGGAGAAAAAGGCGAAAAAGGAGAAAAGGGAGAAAGAGGAGAAAAAAGAGAAAAAAGAGAAAAAGGAGAAAAAAGAGAAAAGGAGAAAAAAGCGAAAAATGAGAAAAAGGAGAAAAAAGTGAAAAAGGCGAAAAAGATGAAAAGGCGAAAAAGATGAAAAGGCGAAAAAGACGAAAGGGAGAAAAAAGGCAAAAAGGAGAAAAAAGGAGAAAAAAAAAGAGAAGGGAGAGAAAGGAGAGAAAGGAGAGAAAGGAGAGAAAGGAGAGAAATGAGAGAAAGGAGAGAAAGGAGAGAAAGGAGAGAAAGGAGAGAAAGGAGAGAAAGGAGAGAAAGGAGAGAAAGGAGAGAAAGGAGAGAAAGGAGAGAGGAGAGAAAGGAGAGAAAGGAGAGAAAGGAGAGAAAGGAGAGAAAGGAGAGACAGGAGAGAAAGGAGAGAAAGGAGAGAAAGGAGTGAAAGGAGAAAAAGGAGAGAAAGGAGAGAAAGGAGAGAAATGAGAGAAAGGAGAGAAAGGAGAGAAAGGAGAGACAGGAGAGAAAGGGAGAAAAGGAGAGAAAGGAGAGAAAGGAGAGAAAGGAGAGAAAGGAGAGAAAGGAGAGAAAGGAGAGAAATGAGAGAAAGGAGAGAAATGAGAGAAATGAGAGAAAGGAGAGAAATGAGAGAAATGAGAGAAAGGAGAGAAAGGAGAGAAAGGAGAGAAAGGAGAGAAAGGAGAGAAATGAGAGAAAAGAGAGAAAGGAGAGAAAGAAGAGAAAGGAGAGAAATGAGAGAAAGGAGAGAAAGGAGAAAAGGAAAGAAAGGAGATAAAGGAGATAAAGGAGAAAAAGGAGAAAAAAGAGAAAAAGGAGAAAAAGGAGAGAAAGGAGAAAAATGAGAAAAAGTAGAAAAAGAAGAAAAAGAAGAAGAAAAAGATTAAGAAGAAGAAAAAGAAGAAGAAGAATGTTAATAAAAAGAATAATAATAAAAAGAAGAAAAAGAATAAAAGAATAAGATGAAGAAGTAGAATAAGAAGAAGTGGAAGAAGAATAAGAACTAGAGCAAGATGAAGAAAAAGAAGAAAATTAGAAGAGGAGGAATAATATGATGAAGAAGAAGAAAAATAATAAGAAGAGAAAAAGAATATAATAAAAAGTGGCAGAAGAAGAAGAAAAAGAAGTGGTAGAAGAAAAACAAGAAAAAGACGATGATGATGAAGTAGAAGAAGAGGAGGAGGAGGATAAAGAAGAAGAAGAAGTTGAGAAAGATTAAGAGGAAGAATAAAGAGAAGTAGAAGAAGGGAAGACGAAGTAGAAGAAGATGAAGTAGAAGAAGAAGAAGAGGAAAAAGAAGAAGAGGAAAAGAAGAAGATGATGATGATGATGAAAAAGAAGAAGGAGAAGAAAAATTGGAAAAAGAAAGAAGAATAAGAATAAGAAGAAGAGAAAAAATCAGAAGAAGAAAAAGAAGAGGAAAATGAAGAATAAGAGGAAAAAGAAGAGGAAGAAGAAGAAGAAGAAGAAGAAGTGGAAGAAGAAGTAGAAGAGGAAGGTGAATAAGCAGGAGAGGAAGAAGAGCATAAAGAATAAAAAAGTGATAGAAGAAGAAGAAGAAAAATAAGGAAGAAGAATAAGAAGAAGAGGAGGAGGAGGAATAAGAAGATATTAAATGAAGAAGAAGATAAAGAATAAGAAAAGGATTAAGAAGATGATGATGAAGAGCGGGACGAAGAAGATGAAGTGGAAGAAGAAGACGAGAAAAACAAAGAAGAAGAAGAAGAAGAATACGGATAAGAAGAAAAAAAAGAAGAAGGATAAGAAGAAGAGGAAGAATGAGAAGAAAAAGAAGAAGAAGAAGAATAGTAACAAGAAGAAGAAGAATAGTAACAAGAAGAAGAAGAAGAAGATGTAAAAGGGAAAGAAATAAAAGAAAAAGGAAAAGTGGAAGAACAAGATGAAGAAGATTAGGAATAAGAAAATGAAGAACAAGAAGAAGAATAAGAAGAGGAGGAGGAAGAAGAAGAAGAAGAAGAAGAACAAGAACAACAACAACAACAACAACAAAAAGAAGAACAACAAGAAGAAGAAGAAGAAGAATTGGAGGAAGAAGAAGAAGAATAGGAGGAAGAAGAAGAAGAAGCAGAAAAGATAGAGGAAGAAGAGGAAAAATAGGAAGAAGAAAAGAGGGAGAATAGGAAGAAGAAGAGGAAGAAGAATAAGAAGAGGAAGAAGAAGATGAAGAAGTGGAAGAAGAAGAAGAAGAAGTAGAAGAAGAAGAAGAAGTGTAAGAAGAAGAAGAAGAAGAAGAAGAAGAAAAAGATAATGAAAAAGAAGAAGAAGATGATGATGAACAAAATAAGTAGAACATGAGAAAGAAGAAGAATAAAAAAAGTAGAAGAAGATGAAGAATTATAGGAAATAGACGAAGGAAAAAAAATAGTAGCTAGAAGATGAATAAGAATACAAAGAAGAAAAGGAAGAAGAAGAAAATGATGATTATGAAGATGGAAAAGAAGAAGAAGAATAATAATAATAATAATAATAATAAGAGGAAGTAGAAGAAGAGGAAAAAGAAGAGAAAGTAGAAAATGAAGATAAGAAAGAAGAAGAAGATGTAGAGGTAGATAAAGAAGATAAAAAGAAAAAGAGGTAGAAGAAGAAGAAGGAGGAGAGGAAGAGGAAGAAGAAAAATAAGAAGAATATGATGATGATGAATAAGAGGAAGAAGCTGATTAATAAGAGAGAGAAAAAGAAAAAGAAGAAGAAGAAGATGATGATGATGAATAAGAAGTAGAACTATAAGAAAAAGATGAATAAGAATAAGAAGAAGTTGAAGAAAAAGAAGAATAAAAATAAGAAGTAGAAGAAGAAGATGATGGAGGAGGAGAAGAGGGAAAAGAAGATAAAGAAGAATAATAATAATAATAAGCAAAAGAGGAAGAAGAAGAAGATGATAAAGAAAAAGTTGATGAAGAAGAAAAGTATAATAAATAGAAGAAGAATAAAAAATAAAAGCTGGGCTGTCCTTGCTGAAGAGGACTCTGAGGAAGAATTTGAAATAAAAAGTTTGACCTCCCTCTATACGGATGTGGAGGAAAATGAGCTAAAGCAAAGAACAACTAAAGATGATATAAATATAGAAAATTCTAAAACAAAACAAAAAATGGGAAATAAAGATTGAGCAATTGAGGAGTTAAAAATAATGGCTATCCAAGTAAATAGAGAATGGAAAGTGGAGAAAGGAGGAGAATTAAGCTCACTTAAAAAACCAAGGAAAATGAAAAAACACTTAAATAAAATATATGAGACCAAATACACTACTAGAGCGCAAGCTAAATCCATAAAGAATGTATAATCACATATATTGGAATATAAGGGGAATTGCAAACTCCCCTTCAAGGAATAGATTGAAAAAACTAATATACATGCATAAAATTAATCTTGTTTTAATAGCTGAACCGATGGTGGAAAAAACTCAACTAGAATACTATAAAACTATTTTAGGATTTAATCATGGTTACTCTAATAATAACGGTAAAATCTGGATATTGTGGAAAAATAATTTAGACATAAAAATATTAAAAGATACTAATCAATTAATAAACCTGAGTCTAAGTCAAAATGAAAATGAAATAATAACGATAGTTTATGCCAAAAATAAAAAAGAGGAGAGAAAAGAATTATGGGAGGAAATGAGAAAAACTGCCTTGGAAAATAAGCCCTGGATAATAGGTGGAGACTTCAATACGATTAGAAATTTTAATGAAAAGAAGGGTGGTAGATCACCAAATAAAAGAGGGATGGCTCAATTTAATGACACAATAAATAATACTAATCTAATAGAAGCCAAATTTAATGGCTCATCTTTCACATGGTGCAATAACTGGAAAAAGAAGGGCACAATATGGGCTAGATTAGACAGGGTCTTATTTAACCTTAAATGGTTAGAACAGTTTGGCTCTATAGAGGTTAATCATTTAAATAGAACCTGCTCTGATCACAGTCCATTATTGATTTCTGTTAAAATAATAATTTACACAGGAGGCTCCTTTAAATTTCAAAATTCTTGGTGTTTACATCATAAATTCTTGAATAAGATAAAGGACTCCTGGAATCTTGAGGTTTCAGGAAATCCGATTCAAATTCTAAATAATAAATTGAGTAGACTAAAGGTTGAATTAAAAAAATGGAATAATGAAATATTTGGAAATATAATTAAAAATATAAAAGATGCAGAAGAGTTAGTACTAAAAAGTGAATTAGAATTTGAAATAGACCAAAGTATAATCAATAGAAGAACTCTTAGCAAGGCACAAGCGGAATTAAAATTAAAACTGTTAATGGAAGAAGCTTTCTGGAAACAAAAAGCAAAAATTAAATGGTTGAAAGAAGGAGATAAAAACACAAAATTTTTTCAAAAAGTGGCTAAACTAAAATATCAAAAACATAGAATTAGGGGAATAAAAAACAATGAAAATGTATGGCTTGAAAAAGACTTAGATATACAAAATTACTTTACAAAGTTTTTTGAGAATCACTTAGGTGGAATAAGAGAGCTAAAAGGTAACACACTTATACAAAACATTGAGAATAAAATTTCTTCAGATGATAATAATATGCTAACAAAATTCTCTGAAGAAGAAGAAATTAGAAATGCAATTTTAGTATGAATAAGACAGTGCAGCTGGCCCAGATGGTTGGAACAATTGCTTCTTTCAGGTTTGCTGCGAAATAATAAAAAAAGATTTAGAAAAAGCCATAAATAGTATATTCTATGGAGCTGATATAGGTAAGAAATGGGGTAGTTTTCATTTAATTCTCATTCCGAAAGTGGAAAATCCACATAAAGGAGAGGACTTTAGGCCAATTAGTCTTTGTAATTCAATATATAAAATTTTAGCCAAAATTCTACAAAATAGATTAGCATTGCTATTAACAAAAATTATTTCTGAAGAACAAACTGGTTTTATGAAAAATAGATTGATTATGGATAATATCTGCTTGGCAAAAGAAATGTGCAGAGAAATAGGTACTAAAACAAGATGTAATAATGTATTAATTAAGCTAGATCTTTCCAAAGCATTTGATAGAGTTGAATGGAGTATTCTTTGTTCAACGATGAGAAAAATGGGTTTCTCTGAGACATGGATAGATCTGATTTACAGATGTATATCAAACACATGGGCTAGAATTATAACAAATGGGAAAGTAGGAAAGGAAATAAAGCCAGTTAGAGGTTTAAGACAAGGTGACCCGCTATCGCCATCACTATTTAACATTTATCTAGAACTCTTGATAGTTAATCTTAAAAATAAAATGTTAAATGGTCTTATAGGTACTTTTAGACAGCCAAAGAACACCCCTCTTGTAAGTTGTTTAGCATATGCAGATGATGTAATGATATTCACTAATGGATGCGGTAAATCATTAAGTAATCTGATAGATTTATTAAAATGCATGGAGGAAGAAACAAGTCAAAAATTAAACAAAAGAAAATGTCAATATATGATATCTTATAAAGCCCCAACTGCATTATCACATAGAATTAAAAATATCACAGGTTTCTCTCACAAAAAAGGAGAAATGATTTATTTAGGTTGCCCGATTTATGAAGGAAAGTTCAAGATAGAATACTTAGCGCTTCTAATAAATAAATTAAAAAAGAAAATTGCAGGATGGAAAGTAGAATATCTAAGTATGGGGGGCAGAATAACTCTTATAAAATATGTTTTAGAAAGTTTAATAATGCATAATATTATGATCACGCAGCCTTCAATTAAATTTATAAAAGAAATTGAAAAAGAATTAGCCAATTTTTTGTGGGGTAAAAAAGAGGGTAAACACAAACTTCATTGGAAAAAATGGAGAGATTTATGTTATCCTTTCCAAGAAGCTGGTTTAGGCTTTGTCAACATCATTGACTTAGCCAAAGCAGGGGCTAGCAAGAGATGGTGAAATTTAAAAGAAAATAAAAGTTTATGGTCTAAATTTATGCAGGCAAAGTACTGCATAAAGGATGACATTAATAAAATAAAAAATAAAAGTAGGAGTTCACAGGTTTGGAATCAAATGCTTAAACAAAGAGATTTAGTTGAAAATTACTCTAAACAGACGAAAAAAGGATGGAGATGGACCTTATCTCCGGAGGGCAGATTTTCGCTTAAAATAGTGAAAAATGTCTTAAGAAAAAAGAAAAAAGAACAAATATTATTTAAATGGGCTTGGAATAATGACAATCCACAAAAAAATTAAAACTTTTATATGGAAAGTTTTATCTAATATTATCCCAATTGATAATAATTTAAAGCAGAAAGGAATTCAGCTAGTTTCTAGATGTGAATGTTGCTTAAATGAGATCGAAACATTAGATCACCTCTTTTCAGAAGGGAAAGTAGCTGCAGAAATATGGAAAAGATTAGCATCAGAAATGCAGATAAAATATGAACATCTCCCTCTAAATTGTAGGTTTAAAAAATGGTGTAACTCAAATGTTCCTAGCATGGCACAGAAATGGATTAAAAGTAATGTTCCACCAATAGTCATTTGGTGCATTTGGAAAGCTAGGAATAAAAATAGATTCGAAGGGTATAATATGATGGTGGAAGATATCTGGAAAGAAATAAAAGAGGAAACAAGAAAAATTTCAGAGATATGCCCTATAAAAACACAAGGTTCAAAGATGGATAAGGATACCTTACAGTTTTGGAACCTAAAAGAAAAACCACTTAAGCAGTTTAAAACAATTAGCATAAATGGGAAAAACCTGCAAGAGGTGTGTTTACTTTAAATACAGATGGTAGTTTCGATAGAGATATGGGGGAAGCTGGAGGAGGGGGAGCAATTAGAAACTCGGAGGGGAAGTTAATTTTAGCTTTCACTAGAAGATTGCAAGCATCGTCGGCTTTAACATGCCGAGATATTAGCACTAAAAGAAGGAATAAGAATATGTAAAAACTTAGATATCAAGAATGTAGATATTCAAATTGATTCAAAAATAGTTGTAATCTAATTAAAATACAGTCAATTATGTGGAAATATGAAAATGAGATAGAAGAAATTCTACATGATATAATTCATTAGATTTCACTATAAAACACATCTTCAGAGAAGCTAACGCTTTGGCTGATGCATTATCTAAAGATGGTAGGAAGAGAGGAGATCACGAGTATAAAGAAGATAATTTACCAAAAAAGTATTTTGGTATTATTAAATTAGATAGCAAGGATTTCCCTTATATTAGAAAAATTAAAAATAATAATTTTTAGTTACAAGGATTTTCTCGTGTTTATTTTGGTATTCTATGTATGATGCATAAACAGAATAAAGTTCATATCTTCATAGTCTCATCCTGGTCCTGAGGGATGTTACTATGATGGTTGGGATACATTATAGTACAGCTTGGTAAGACTGCAGGTTTAGTAGGCTCAAAAATACAGTAACACGGCAGGTTTTAGTAAACAATGTTTCTATTTTAAAAACAGATATGAACTTTCTGCAGGTTTAGGGGTATTTTTTGATTATTAAAACAAAAATGTACTTTCATGCACTGCAGGTTGCTTATTAAAAAACAATAACACTGCAGGTTTAGGGGGCTCAAAATTACAGTACAGCTTTTGTTTTACAGGCTTATAAAAAAAATGAACAGTAACATTGCAAGGCTAATTCGAAGGATCAAGATGGGGTATTTAATAATAGAGTAGATTATATATATGCATGTAGATCTTTCTTGCAGGTAACTAAGTAGATGAAAATGATATAAAGCTGGACATAGTGCCTGCTGTCTTTTAGTTTTCTTTTCTTATTATAGGTGTATGGAGTCAATTTTTTTAGAATGTTGTATTTTCTGGAAGTCTGTGTTATTTGATATAAGTAGAAGCTGTGTTTTTATGAAGTCTGTCTTATTTTAGAAAAGCTGGAAGTCTGTAAATTTTTAGTTGAGATGTGTTAAGTATGTAATTCATGTAAAGAAGCAATAGTATAGTAAATGAAGATCAAAGTTTAAAAAGCATGGAGGGAGGCAGCCAAGCAGGGAACTCTTACAGCTTTATATAGGGTTCAGAAATTGCTAGAAATATTCTGAAGATCAACAAAAGGATACATTAATGATACAACCAAGGAGTCTGATGCTGAATTTTCTAGTTTTTCTGGTTGAAATTTCCAAAAATTGATGGTAAATGGGTTTTCATCTTATATGGATATGATGCCCTTGATTTTATGCAGGCTGGAATGTTTGTAGGTTAAGCAGTAAAGTTAAGAGATGCTGATTACCAAGCACATCTGGCATAATATTTATAGATACAAAGCAGAATTAAAAGATGCAATGCTGATATTCAAGGTGGGATACTCTAAAAAAGCGATAGCATTCTAGCATCTCTCAAAGAGCAACATTACAAGAAGAATTCCAGTATATATTAGATTTCCAACTGAATTTAATAGAAGCAAAGAGAATTTCAACATGAATTTCAACATGAATTTCAACATGAAGAATCAAAGGTCTCACCTTACAAGACATGGAAGAGACATGGACTCTTGAAAAAGACTGCATTAATCTTTACTATACGAATAAAGATTCAGCCATGGTATCATTAGAAAGAATTAACTTCTCAAAGCTTAAAGGAAGAACTCAAGAACCTCAAAAGCATTTATCTTTAAATTTATACACTTAGTTTGATGTAAATGTTAAAGATTTTCTTAAATATTGGGTGTAATAGGGATAAGGGTAGATGTTAGTTTGTAAAAATGGTATTCCTCCGCCAAAAGAGAGGGTTATAACTAATAAATAACACTTAAAAAAAAAGAATAAGTGTAGTAGAAGGAAGAAAAAAAAGAATAAGAGGAGTAGAAGAAAGAAGAAGTAGAAGAAAAAGAATATGAAGAGGAAGAAGAAGAATAAGAATATGAATAGGAAGAAAACAGAAGAAGAAGAAGAAGAAAAGTATGAAGAAGAATAAGTATATGAAGAATAATAGAAAAGAGAAGAATAGAAAGAAAAATAAAAAGATTAAAAAATAAAAGAAGTAGAAGAAGAAGAATTGGAATAAGAAGAAGCAGAACCAGAAGATTATGATGATGAGTAAGAAGAAGATTAAAAAGAAGAAAAAGTAGAGTAGAATATGAAGAAAAAGAATAAGATGAAAAAGAAGAAGAAGAACAAGAAGTAGAAGGAGTGGAAGAAGAAGAAGAAATGAAGAATTGGAAGAATAAGAGGAATAATATAAAGAAGAAGAGGAAGAAGAAGTATAAGAAGAAGAAAAAGTAA
>JAREIK010002700.1:321305-357008 GCA_029783825.1 Sapria himalayana
GAAGAATAGAAGAAGAAAGAAAAAAAAGAAGAATCAATAGAAAAGGAAGATGAAGAAAAAGAAGAGGAAAAATGTTGAAGAAAATGAAAATAAATAAGAGGAAGAAGAAGAAGAGGATGAAGAAGTGGAAGAAGAAAAAGAAGAAGAAGACTAATAATAAGAAGAAGTAGAAGAGTAAAAAGAATAAGAATAAGAATAAGAAGAAAAGAAAAAGAAAAAGATTAAAAAGAAGAAGAGAAAGAAGAATTAAAATAAGAAGAAGGGGAAGAAAAAGAAGAAGTAGAAGAAGATAAATATGATGATGAAGTGGAAAAATAAAAAGAAGAAGAAGAGGAAGAAGGATAAGAAGATAGAGGATTGGGAAGATAAAGAAAAAGAAGAAGAACAAAAGGAAGAAAAATAAAAACAAAAGGAAGAAGAAAAATAACAAAAGAAAGAAGAAGAATAATAACAAATTTAAAAAGAAGAAGAAATAGAAGAAGTGGTAGAAGCAAAAGAAGAAGTAGAAGAAGAAGAAGAAGAAGAAGAAGAAATATAAAAGATAGAATGAGAAGTGAATGAAAAAGAATAAGAATAAGAAGAAGATAAAGAAGAAGAATAAGAAATTAAGGAGGAAGAAGAAGAAGAAGAGAAAAAAATAGAAAAAAGAAGAAGAATAAAAAGAAAAATATAAGAAGTTGATGATGATAAAAGAAGAAGAAGAAGAAGACAAAGAGGAGGAAAAAGAAAAGGAAGAAGAAGAAGAAAAAAATACAAGAATATGATGAGATGAATATAAAAAAGAATAAGAATAAGAAGGAAAAAAATAATACGAAAAAGAATAGAACAAAGAAAAAAAGTGTAAGCGAAATAATAAAAAGAAGCAGGATAAGAAAAATAAGAAGAAGAAGAAGAGAAAGAAGAAAAAGAAGAAGAAGAGGAGGAATAAGAATAAAAAGAAGAAGAGAAAGAAGAAAAAAAAGAAGAAAAATAAGAAAAAGAAGAAAAAGAAGAAAAAGAAGAAAAAGAAGAAAAAGAAGAAAAAGAATAAGAAGAAGAAGAAGAAGAAGAAGAAGAGGAAGAAGAATAAGAAGAAGAAGAAGATGATGATGATGATGATAAAGAAAAAGAAGAAAAACAAAAAAAAGAAAAATGAAAAGAATAAGAGGAAGAAGAAGAAGAGGAAGAAGATGTAGAAGAAAAAAAAGAATAAGAAGAAAAAGAATAATAATAAGAAATGGAAGATGGATATGAAGAAGAAGAAGAAGAATAAAAAGAATTGTATTTGGAAGAAGAAGAAGAAAAAAAAAGATGATAAAGAAGAAAAATAAGAAGTGGTGGAAGAAGAAGATGAAGAATAAGAGGTAGAAGAAGAAGAAAAAGAAGAATAAAAATAAGATGAATAGGTAGAATAATAAAAAATAGAGCAAGAAGAAGTAGAAGAAGAAGAATAATAATAATAATATAAAGAATAAGAATAAGAAGAAGAAGAAGAGGAGCAGGAGGAGGAGGAGGAAGCAGAATAACAAGAGGAATAAAAAAAATAATAGTTTGAATAAAATGAAGTAGAAATAAAATAAAATGAAGGAGGAGGATGAGATGAATAGGAAGAAGAATAAAAAGAGAAGAAGAAGACAAAGAAATTAAAGAAGAAGAAGTTGAAAAAGATTAAGAAGTAGATGTAGAAGTCAATAAAGTAAAACAAGTAGAAGTAGTAGAAGAAGACATGGAAGAAGAAGAAGATATTCATAATGATGATTATGAAGTACATAAGAGGAAGAAGATGATCATGATGATAATGATGATCATTATAATGATGATGATGAAGAAAGAGAGGTCGAAGTTGAAGAAGAAGAAGAAAAAAGAGTAAAAAAGAATAAGAAGAAGAAAAAGTTGATGATGATGATGATAAATAATAAGATCAAGAAGAAGTAAAAAGTAAAGATAATGTCAAAGAATAAGAAAAACTAGAAGAAGAATATAAGGATGAAAAAGAAGTAGTAGAATGGGAAGAAGAAAGATGATGAAGAAGAATAAAAATAAGTTGAAGAAGAAGAAGAATATCAAGATAATGATAATGAAACTAGAGAACAACAAGAGAAAGAAAAAAAAGAAAAAGAAGAAAAAGAAGAAAAATAGGAAAAAGAAGAAAAGAAGTAAAAATCAAAATGATAAAAAAGAAGAAAAAGTTGATGATGATAATGAAGTATAAATTGAATAATAAGAAGGATAAGATGATAAAAAAATAATTAGAAGAAGAGATAATAGTTTATTAGTATAAAAATAAGAAGAAGAAGATAAAAAAAGAAAAATAAGTGGAAGATTATGACGAAGAAAAAGAAGAAGAAGAAAGAAAGAAGAACAGTAGAAAGAAGAAGATGGAGATGAAAAAAAAGAAGTAGAAGAAAAAGGTGATGATGATGTTGGTGGTGGTGAAGAATGAGAAGCAGAAGAAGATGCATTTGAAGAAAAAGAAGAAAAATATGCATTTGAAGAAGAAGAATAATAATAATATTATGATGATGTTGATGAAAATGAAGAACAAGACAAAGAAATAGATAATGAAGATGAAGAAGAAGTAGGTAGAGATGTATTAGGAGAATAACATAAAGAAGTAGAAGGAAGAAGAGTATTAGAAGAAAAACAAGAAGGATATGAAGAAGAAAAAAGAAAAAGAAAGATATGAAGATGAAGAAGTAGAACAAAAAGATTATAATGATCATGATGCTAATTAATATAAAAAAGAATTAGAAAAGAAAAAGAAGTAGAAAAGAAGAAAACTAAAAAATAATGAAGAATAAGAAAAAAATAAAAAAAAGTGCAATCAAAAAAGATGAAGTTAATGTTGAAGAAGAAGAAGTAGAAGGTAAAAAAAGAATAAGAAGAAAAAGAAGAAGAAGATAATGATGATGATGATAATGATATAACAAAGAAGAAGAATGAGAAGAAGATGATAATATTGATGATTATGATGATGATTAAGAAAAGAAGTTGAATAAGTACAAAAAAAAAGAAGAAGAAAAAAAGAAGATCAAGAATATCAAAAATAAGAAGAAAAAGTAAAACATGAAGAAGAACAAAAAGAAGAAAATAAAAAATAAAATGAAGAATATGAAGAAAAGAATAAGAAGAAAGAGATGAATTAAGAGAAGAAAAAAATAGTAGAAGGAGAAGAAAATGAAGAAGAAGTTGAAGATCAACACGATGAACATGAAACAGAATGACACAAAAAAGATAATGATGATGATTAAGAAGACGAAGTTAAAGAAGAAGAACAAGAAATAGAAGAATATGATGAATAAGAAGAAAAAACACACATATAAAAAAATAACAAGAAGTAGTTGCTCAAGAAGATGAAAAGGAGAAGGAAGAAAAAGAAGAAAAATATAAAAAAGAAGAAGTTTTGGAAGAAGATGAAAAAGACCAAGAACAAGAATAAGAAAACAAGGGGATGATTAAAATAAGATTTTGATTAAGAAGTAGAACAATAATATGAAGACAAAAAAGAATAAGAAAAACTAGAAAATGAAGAATGAGATAAACATCATGGCTACATCCTAGTGCCGTAATATTTTCTTTGAGATGACTTAGTAGTCTCAAGTCATAGTCACAACCTTTTATAAAGCCATCTTTTGAGGTAGATAAAGTTACACAACATAAAGTACTCAAGCTATATATATGGAAATTATTTACATTATGACTTTTGAACACAAAATATTATAGAGGGAATTATTCGAGTATGATCATTCTCTAAGGCTACAACTCTTGTCCTTAATAGAAAGAAAATTTATAGACATTTATATTTTGGTTAATTGTTAGGGTTATTGTATCTTTGTAGTGCTATTTTCATATGATATATGAGATAAATCATGGCTAGTATCATGGTCATTCCCAATGTCATGGCCACTTGAGATACATGAGTATCATTCTCATTGTTATAGCCATTTCCCGACACCATGGCAATATGATGATCAAAGGTTATCAATGACAATGCCATGGTCATTCTCAATGCCATGGTTATATCTAACTTTTTAGGTTCTCTACAAGCAAGCAAGGGATGCAAGACAATCTAATCCATACAGTTTCAATGCACAACTCTCAACCCCACCCCCCTTCCTTTATGGTCTATTTGTAAAATTCATCTCAAAATAGTACGTGATCTAGGGTTTGTGAAATTTGTTTCTGTGATGTTAAAATTGTTTTATATTGATGAACCAGCTTTGATTTATGTTGTGTTATTGATAATGAAGGATAGGTGATTAAATAGAACATTTTATAGGATTTTGGCTATTGGTGGTTTTGTTTCAGATTACCATTGTGGAAGGTGATAGGTTAACCATGAGTCTCACTTGCACATATAGTATGAAAGAAGTGATAGCCCTTCTGACCATGATATGCAAGATAAACTTATATATTAAAATACTTAATTTGGGTATATTAATTATTGTAAGTATGATATCTATGAAACTGAAAGCATAGATACATTTACATGTCAATCCATTGTACATTTCTTAGAAGAATCCATTCTAAATTGAGATAGACATTATAAAGAATATTCTCTTAAGAGTTTCAATTTTAATATGGGAGACACAGTGTCACCAAGGACAATGGTGATAAGTATTACTCGACTTATGCATGAGTACATTATGATTCATAAGGTGGTAATATCTTTTTTAAGTTACTTTTACTCTTATGATTCAAACTAATAAGATTTGAGGAAAGAAAATGTTAATTATGTGAGTGTGATGCCTACGTAGTTGAAAGTAAAAATACTTAAAAACCAAAAATAATTTTTAGTCTTCATGATACTTGAGGCTAGAGAATAAGTGTGTACATATGAAGCAACTATCAATGATAGTTAAGCAGTTACCTAAAAGGTATGGGATTATGAATTACTATTAAGCAAAGATGAATTAATATCCTAGTGGTGATGTACTGAGAGAACGACTATGAAGGAACAACCCATTGAGATGGATTCATTGGTGTTAACCACCTTATATGCCATTAGCACAAGGAATCATTACACAATAACCTAAACTATATTCTAAGTCTAAAAATAATATACTTCAAACTATTTAAACATAAATCACATAAATTAAATGAACAAATTTATTGATCTAAAATTGATTTCATAATCCATAATAACTTGGTTACTAAAATTGAGTTATTTCATTATTATTTGAGCAAACTACTTATATAATTTCTATATGATTGATATCTAGATAAAAGTCCTCTTTACTACTTGTCTGATCCATATACTTGTGAACTTTATAAATAAGATACTCTTTCTAATAAGCTTTTGGAACAATACCTAACCAATAAATTTAGGTAGCATAATAATGTTGCAATAAGGAATTAGAAAAAGATAAATAAGAATAAGAAAAATAAGATAATAATGATAATGAAGATGAAGAAGAAGAAAAAGATGGAGAAGAAAGTCTAATATAAGAATATGATGAATAAGAATAAGAGGAAGATGATGATAATGATAATAATGATGATTATAAAAAAGATAATAAAAGATGATACATATTGCCTTCTTTATGATTACAAAGAAAAAAAATAAGAAAGAAGAAGAAGAAAAAGAAGTAGTAGTAGGAATGATGATAATAATGAAGAAGAAGAAAAAAAAATAGATGGTAATGATGATGATGATGAAAAATAAAAACATGAAGAAAATGAATATAATGTAGAAGAAGATGATGATGTTGATGATCATGATGTTGATGATAATGATGATGATGAATAAGAAAACAAACTAAAAGTAGAAAATGAAGTCAAATATGTAGAAATAGTAGAGGAAGACAGAGAAGAAGGTGCTAATGATGATATACAACATAATGAACAAGATAATGATGATGATGATGATAAAAATGATGAAGAATATGACAAATAAAAACAATAAGATGATGATAATGAAGTTTAAGTTGAACATGTAGAAGAAATAGAAAAAAAAAGAAGAGAAGAAAAAGAATAAAATGTAAAAGAATATGAAGAAGTAAAAAAATAGAAGAAGAATATAAAGAAGAAAAAAAATATGAAAGAGAAAGAAAAAGTAAAAAATTGAAAATGAAAAAGAATGTGTCAAAGAATAACAAAAAGAATAAGACAAAAAATGTAAAAAAAATTATAATGATGATCATGATCATGAGGAAGAAGAAGATAATGATGATGAAAAACAAGAAGAAGATAAAGAAGACTAAGAAGATTAAAAAGAATATGAAGTAGAAGAAAATGAATAGGAAGAAGAAGAAAAAAAAAAAGATGAAAATCAATATAAAATTAAAGAAAAAGAAGTAGAAGATGATGATTATGATAATGAAGTAAATGAAAAAAAAGAAGAAGATAATAATAATGAAGATGATAAAGAATTATAAGAAGAGATAGTAGTTGTAGTAGTAGTTAAAGAAAAGAAAAAAATTAAGAAGAAAAGAAGAAAAACAAAAAAGAAAATAAGAAGAACCCAAAGAATAAGACTAACACAAAGATTAAGATGAATAAAATGAAAAGAATAAGTCAATAAGAAAAAGATGAATATGGACTACAAAAATAAAATGTAGAAAAATAAAGTGATGATGATGAATAAAAAGTAGAAGAAAAAAAAAGAATAAGAAGTATAAGAACAAGAAGATGAAGAAGAAGAAGAAGAAGATGATGATGATGACGATAAAGAATAAAAATAGGAAGAGGAAGAAGAACAAAATGAAAAAAAAGAAAAATAAAAATATACGAAGAAGAAGAAGAAGAATAAAATGAAGAAGTGGTATTAGTAGTAGTAATAGAAGTAAAAAAAGGAGGAAAAAAAAGATGAATAACATGAAGAATTAGAAAAAAAATGAAAAAAAATGAAAAAAAATAATAAAGAATAAGAAGAAAATGATACTAATGGTGATGATGAAGAAAAAAAAAAGAAGAAGAATAAGAAGAAGAAATAAAAGTAGAAGATAATGAAAAAAACGAGAATGGAAAAAAATGATAAGAAGAATAAGAAAAAGTAGATGATAATGAAGTAGTAGTAGAATAATAAAGATGTGAAGAAAAAGAAGAACATGAACAAGAAGAAAAAAGATGATAAATAAGATGAAAATAATGAAGAATAAGAAGATAATGATAATGATGATGATGATGATGATGAAGAAAAATAAAAAAGAAGAACAAAATATGATAAACATAAAAAATAAGGGGAAGAAGTAGTAGTAGAAGAAGATGATGATGATGATGATAGTGATGGAGAAATAGTCGAAGAAAATTAGGAGGAAGAGGAGAACTTGAAGAAGAAGAATGAAAAATCAAGAAGAAGAATGAAAAAAGAAGAAGAAGAAGAATGAATGAAAAAAGAAGATGAAGAAAAAGATAGTAATGGAGAAAATTAAGAAGATATAAAGAAGAATAATAATGAGAAGAAGATATAGATCATGAAGATGAGGATGATGATGAATGAGAAGAAAATAAAGAAAAAGAAAGAAACAATAAAAAGAATAAGATGAAAAAGGACAAAAGGTTGACGATGAAGAATATGAAAAATAAAGTTCAATATGATGAAAATGAAGAAAATGAAGAAAATGAAGAAGTAGAATAAGAATTGTAAGATGATGATGATGAATTAGATGTAAATAAGAAGAACACGAAAAAAATGACATAATAAAAAAGAAGAATAAGACGTGAATGAGAAGAAGAAGAAGAAAAAGATGTTGATAATGAAGAAGAACAAAAAAAAAGAAGAAGATAGAAAATAAAAAGAAAAATAAAAAAAACAAAAAGAAATCAAAAAAAGAAAAAGATGAATAATTCGAAGAAGAAGAACCAATTAGAAAACGAAGAAGATGATGATATTGATGAAGAATAAGTAGAATAAAAATAAGATACAGAAGAAGTAGACCAACAACAAAAATAAAAAATGATGATGAACATAATGATGAAGAAAAGAAGATGATATAGATGATGATGAATCAAAACAAGAAGAAGAAGAAGAAGTAGTAGTAGTAGTAGTAGAAGATCGTGGATGAGTAGGAGGACAAAGAGGCGAAGAGGATAAAGCTGAACAAGATGAAGAATATTAAGAAGAAAAGAATATGAGGAAGAAGAAAATGATGATGCTAAAGATATAGAAGAAAGCAAAGAAGAATAAGATAAAGTAGAAGTTTAACAAGTAGAAGGAAAAGAAGAAATATTAGAAGTAGCTGAAAAATAGAAGAAGGCTAATATGAAAAAAACTAAAAAAAAGATGAAAAAGGTGAAGATGAAGTTGATGAATAATAATAATAATAATAATAAGATAAAGATGATGATAATGATAATGATAATGATTAAGAAGAACAAGAAGTAGTTGATGATGAAGAATAAGAAGAAGAAAAAGATGATGATGATGATGAGAAAAAGAAGAAGAAGAAAAATAAAATAAAGAAGAAGAAGAAGAAGAAAATGAAGAAGAAGAAAAAAAGTACATGTAGTAGTAGTAGAAGAATGTGAAGGAAAAGGAGGAGAATGAGGAGGACAAAAAAAAATTTTTGAAAAGAAGAAAATAATTTGAAAAAAAAGAAGAAGATTATGATGATGATGATGAAAATGAAGATGAAAAAAAGAAGAAGAAGAAGTAGTAGTAGTAGTAGAAACCAAAAAAAAATAAAGAAAAATAAAGAAATTGCTGGAGATGATGATGATGATGAAAAAGAAAAAAAAAGAAGATAAAGTTGATGATGATGAAAAAGTAGAAAAATTAAAAGAATAAAATGATAATAATGATTATGAAATAAAAAGAAGTAGAAAAAGATGATAATGATGATACATAAGAAGATGAAAAAGAAGAAGTTGAAGAAAAAGATGAAGGTGATGATGTTGATGATGATGATGATGATGATCAATAATAGAAGAACAATCAAATTAAAATGAAGAATAAGGAAATGTAGAAGATGAATAAGAAAAACAAGTCGATTAATAATTGTGTGAAAAAGTAAAAGAAGATGATGAATTGCAGAAAGAAAAAGAAGAAGTGCCTAAAGAAGATGATGATCATCATGATGAAGAGAAATAATAAAAAATAGAAGATGATTATGAACAAGATCAAGAAGAAAAAGAAGAAGAAGAAGAAGAAAATGGTAAACTTAAAAATGATTAAGAAGAAAAAGATTATGAAGACGAAGAAGGAGTGATGTAGGAGAATAAGTAAAAGATGAGCAAAAATAATAACAAAAGAAATAGAGTGTGAACAATAGGAAGAAGAAGAAGAATAAAATGAAGAAGAATAAACAAAATATATAGAAAAGAAATGGTAAAGAATCAGAAGAAGATAAAGAAGAATTAGTCGAATAAGTAAAAGTATTAGACAAAGAATAAGAAGAATAAGATGTTTATGGTTATCATGATGAACATAAGAATAAGAAAAAAAAAGAAAATAATGATGATAATGATGATGATAAACAATAAAAAAAGATGAAAAAAATGATGATAATAAGTTCAATGATCAATACAAAGAAAATCTATAAAAAGAAGATGAATAATGATAAGAAGAAAATGGGTGAAAAAGAATAACATCGGTAAGATTAAAAAGAAGAAAAAGATAAAAAGAAGAAAAGGATGAATAAAAAGCAAAAAAGATGAAGATGAAGAATAGAAAAAAGAAGGAAGAAGTTGTGAGGAAGAAAATGATGATGAAGAAGAAAAAGAATAAATATAAAAAAATAAAGAAGAATAATAATAATAATAATAAGAAAAAAAAGGAGTATATCATGGTGCTGATGGTAATCATGATCATGAAGAAGAAGTAGATGAGTAAGAATAATAAAAAGAAAAAAAAATAAATATGAATAAAAACAAGTTGAACATGATGATGATGATAATGATTATGATTTATACTACTAATAAGAAAATTAAAATAGAAGATAAAGAATAAAATAATAAAGATTAGTTAGACAAACATGAAGTTTAGTAAAATGGAATTGGAAAAAAATGAAAATCAAGAAGAAGAAGATAAAGAATAAAAAGAAGAAGTATAAATTAAAAAAATAGAAAAATAAATAGAAGAAGAAAAAGATGACGATGATAGAATTGTTTGGTGGGTCGGGCAGCCTGGGCATGGCACGATGCATGCCCCGACTAAGGCATGCCTCGCCATGCATGACACGGTCCAAAACCATGTTTAGACTTTGGTCATGCTAGCCCAAGGCACAACTCAAGTCATGCTGGCTTAAGGCACAGCTAAAGTCATGCTAGCCCAAGGCATAGCTCAAGTCATGATGGGCTAGATGTTGTCATGACTTTTGTTGATCTAGAAGTTGACATGCCTTATATTGGGCTAGGCATGACCCATGTGCGTGGCCCATTGTCATGATCCACCATAATGATGATCATGTCTCGAGACTAGGTCCCAAGGATGGGTCCTAAATCACAATGAATTGGGTAACCAAATAAATGTAACATGTCAAATTGACATGGAAAGTTTTTTTAAGAAAACTGATTCACCAAAATGATGTCATAGATCGCCCCATTTGGATAGAAGTCCCAATGGCTATGCAGTTGCTGGGCATCATGCAAACATGCGCATGCACTAAACAGCAATAGTAGTCACTATCACTATTAGGTGTGTACATTGACATTCACATTTTTTAAAAATTAAATATCAGAAGATTATAGTCATTAGAATTCATCCCAATGGTTTAGGGCAAAAATCTAATGGTTGTCAAGTTTCTACCCATTTATATAATAAAAAAATACAAAAAATAAATAAAATATACTTTTTTAATAAAAAAATTATAAATGTAGATTAAGTATTTATAGTTTTTCATTCTTAATTCTAATTTCTATATCTCTCTCATCTTCTCTATTCCATGCTCTCCTCTGATGTCCATCTATATGATTCTCAAATTGCAATTTAGAGTGTTTTTGTTCTCTAATTTTTTTCTCTATATGAGATTGTGGCTCTACACTTTGAAAGGTGGAAATTAGAATAGAATATCACCTCTAGTTACAATTATACTAATGATACCAGAATTTGGGAAATTTTTATTTTTTTTATAAATATTATTTAATTATTTTTAAATATAAACTAAAAAAGTAACTAATGATTAATAGAAAATATAATATTAATGAAATTAACATTGATTTAGATATGAATAATAATGATAACTCTGGAAAGGTCTTAGATCAAAACTATATTTTTTCTTATAGCCTCAACCCAAACTCAAATGGCTAAAAAATAAGAACTTCAGTTGTCTAGACTCACTTTAAGATAATAATAAATAAAAATACAAGGGATTCCAATAAAGAATAGTATAATACATTTATTATCAAAAAATATATACATATAAGAGTACATATAGTATGGGGTACCAAAAGATGTATGCCGATCAATTCACCAAAAAAATGGTGCATTAGATCATAGGTAAACCCATTTGATCATCAATGGCGAGCTCTTTTAAGCTAGATATAGTTTAGCCTTTTTGATCCAATTCATATATCACAATGATTTGGTAGGAAACGCATGCCCAAATTGATCATGATCATGGGTCTTCCAATTTGATTTTTGGAGGATCCTAGGATAGTTAGTATCATGCTGACCTACTTTTAGCCTACTTATCTTAGGATTACTAGGTCCACATGTAGGCACAATATAAATAAATATTATAATTTAGCAAAATAATTAATAATTAAGGAATTTAGAAAATATAACGAAGTGGTATCCATGATATTTAATATTTGGATTAGTCATGATGATGTATTATTTACATGTCTCATCGCCCATTATGTAGATTATACATGAAAACTTATACAAAAATTTAGGATATCCTAATATTTTCCATCCTCATGATGGCCCTACAAAAACTTGAGTTCTTTATGGAGATCTTAAGAGATTATTAATATTTATAATAAAATATCTTTATAACATTTAATAATACATATAATAACATAGTCACTATTAGTATTTTTGTTTGGACCATTAGAGATGGGCCATTAGGTGAGATTTTTTACACAAGGTGCAAGTGTCATATTATTAATCTGATAATGCAAGTATGAATGAATGTTGTTTTCCCTACATTAAAAAAAATAAAAAAGATACTAAAATATTTTATGATATGAGATATGAGATAGAAGTTACTAAAAAAGTTACCTATCAAACAATAGAAGTTGGTAGTCTCTATTTGTATGTGAGTCTAAAGAAGATGAAACTCAAAATGAATATGAGATACTATTGGAATTACACTTACCTAATATTGTAATCATGTGTTGGATTTGAATACATGATATCAGACTATGTGAATAGTAATATTGACATACTTATTTTTAATGACTCTAACTAGAATATATTAATTTCTTTTATAAGCTTCCTAAATTTTTTTATGACATGATGAACATGTATTCGACTATTTATACTTCCACCACTTGCATTGCACTTAGACATATATGTAATATTAGTAGTATTTTTAACAAGTTTAGAGGTAACATTACATTTTATGTCATGACCATTGAGATGAAACCTACGTATTTAAAGTATTAGAATACCATTTCATCTTTTTATTACCTGGTTGCCTGCAGGGATCCTAAGGTTAAGGTGGAAGTAGTAAATAATATTTTGGCATTATCCATGTGCAATAACCAAGGCCACCGACTTGAAGGATTCATTCATGAAAAATTAACCGACTTGTTTACATATTATGATACTAAGTATGGTAATAGTTGTAGCTATGCTCCAAATATGTAAATGGATACCATATTTGGAAAAAATTACATCTTAATTCAGTTAGCAAGGAGAATATGATGGGATAGCCTATCAAATAGAAATGAATTGTCTTGGTACTTAGATACCAATTACTAATCAATCATATCACATAATAATAATAAAAATCTTGATATTTTATTATGATGAAAATTATATGAATCCACCTATATCTTGTGGTATCGAAGATGGTATGGGATCTACTAACTCTTATGGTATCTAGCATAGAATTAAAGTATACTTTTTTTATTACTGCCAATGCCTTTTCAGATAGGAGATTGAGATTGAAGCCATATATCAATGAGGCACTTGCATGCATGAATGACTAGAATGATTTTAGATAAGGCATTTAGAATAGAGTGGAATCACAAAAGTTATTGGAAGATGATGACTCATGGAATTTCGAAGATATTGAGACAACCACTAGCGATACCACCAAACATTTACATGATGATAACTATTTGTATACAAATACCGATTGGCATTAGGATTGCTTGTTATTTATTGATATTATTTTTATTTTATGATTGTCATTTTGATATGAGATAAATTATATTCGATACTATGATTACAATTTATGATTATATTTTTTTGATATTATTGTTAATTTTTGCTTATCATTTTTATTTCGTATCTATCTTTTGGACCTTTGTTTAAAATAGATATTATATTTCATTTTTGACTGCACTTATAGTTATTGTTATAGTTTATATTTATATATTTTAGTCTTATACTTATGCTTCATTAATGTTATGTCTAATGTGTGTTATAGATATAATTAGTTTTTTTTCTTTATTTTTGTATTTTTATTTTTATATTTCTCTGGTAATTGGTAATCAGTGTGTGGTAACAGTAGCAATGGCTAATGGATAGTGCTTGTGGTGGTGGTGGTGGCCAAAAAACCAGCATTATCTAGCATGACCCGAGATGACCCTACATGGTAGGCATGAGCCTATTTAGAATCATGATGATCATGCCATGCTGAGTAAAGAAGACTAGAAATCATGCTGTGTAGAGCACGAGAAAGCTTCCATGTTGGGTCGTGCACTACATGGTGACCCAACTAGGCTACCCAAAAAGAAGGGGAAGAGGTGCTCCATCCCAGTTATCCTTGTAGATGATGACATCAAAATTATTACTTATCCAAGATCAATGACTAATATAGAAAGTATAAGAAGGAAAGAGATTAAATA
This sequence comes from Sapria himalayana, assembly GCA_029783825.1. Taxonomy (NCBI): domain Eukaryota; kingdom Viridiplantae; phylum Streptophyta; class Magnoliopsida; order Malpighiales; family Rafflesiaceae; genus Sapria; species Sapria himalayana. The sequence continues at coordinate 335,187 of JAREIK010002700.1, forward strand.
TTATATAGAGAAATTAACTTCAATAAAAAAGAGTTTTGACAAATGATGTATTGATGGTCTGGCGATAAATGTTAAATATGCTTGGGTTGCAATCCAAAAGTTTTTTTTGCTTGCTTAATGAAGTGTCCTTTTTATAGAATAAACATTATATTTACATAGTCACACTTAAAATTCTCTAAACAAAAGAATCACAGATACATACCAACTATGATTCTAATTCTTTAAGCCCAAAGAAGTGATCATGTTTCAATGATATGATTTCTATGTTAAAAAAAGAGAATTCCCATCAGAAGTTTAATGACAAAGTTGCCACCATTTTATAGCACCATGAATTTAGTATGAAAGAAAGGGAAGACCTATCATAAGCTTAATTACAAAGTCATGCCTAGTGCTACAACTTACAAAATATAAGTATCATTAAAAACCTAATGGCAAAATCATGACCATGACCTTGCACTATGACTTTGAAGTAGAGGGGTCAAATAGGCCATGTCATATCGGCATGGCCCGGTTTTATGTGCCCCAATTTGGCCACCATGTCATACATGGCATGGTATGTTACAGATGTCATGCTGTACGACTCAAATTTGGCTGGCCCAGCACAACCCGCCAGCCCAAGTCTAGCTGGATTAGGGCTGGGTCATGCCAGGGCATACCAAGCAATACAGTTTTGGGCCCTATTTTCTAGCTTAGTGACTTAGGCTAGGACCTAGCATAGTTAGGTCCTATTGTCCTAGGAGGCTAGGACCTAGCATAGTTAGGTCCTACTATCCTAAAAGGCTAGAACTTCAAGTTCAAGTCTAAGACTAACTCGCATGATCACACTCATGACTCGACTCATCATCTCGGTCTCGATATCAGAATTGTGAATTAATTATTTAATTTTTTTTTACAAATTTCATATATTAATTTAACATTTATGAGTTTTAACTTGTGAGTATGATATCAAATTATATTATTTATTAAGTTCACATAAATAATAAATCACAAAAAATTTCAAAAAAAAAGATCAATTATTCTTCCATCATTCAATCCAAAAATAAATAAAACAACAAAAAGGCATAAGCATAATTTACAAATCATAATAATAACATAAAATAAAATGTAAGCATCATTAATGACAAACATTATAATAATAATATAGCAAGACCAACTACCTCAATGATTCAAATTAAATGCTAACCCATATAAGTATGTAATTGATCATCATTGCGTAAGTATCTGATGGCATCATTAGTGGTGGGCTGAACCTCTTCAAAGTCCCATGAGTCATTATCTTCCAGCAACTCCTCCTCTCTTGTTCTATCACGATCTCAATCATGGATGCCCAACCTTGAATCTTTCTAATCCTTCATGCATAATAGTGCTTCATTGATATCAAGTCGTAGTCTTGATCTTTTATCCGAAATCACACTAATTATAATAGGAAAAATAGACTTCAATACTATGCTCGACACCAGAGAAGTTAGTAGATCTCAATACATCTTAGACAACATGTTGTAGGTGGATTCATGATTTTTACCATTGTAAAATATTAAGTTCTTGTTATCGTTATGTAATAGGAATGATCAGTAATCAATATCTAACTATATGAGATAGCTCGCTCCTATTCAATGGTCAACCCCATCATTTTTCTCTTGCTAACTGAATGGAGAAGGAATCACATCCGAATAAGGTATCTATATCCATATTTGGAGCTTGGCTCCTACTACCACCATACTTTGTGTTGTATTATGTAAATAACTCAGTCAACTTCTCATGAATGAACCCTTCAAGTTGGTGTTTCTGATTCATGCACAAGGATATATATATGTCAAAATATTATCTACCCCTTCTACCTTAATCCTAGGGACCGTGTATGCAGCTAGACAATAAAAAGAATGAACAATAGACGAGTACTTTAAGTACTTGGTTTCCATATCAAGAGCCATGTCATTAAATATTGTATCATATCAACTTTCTAATCATGCTACTAATGTTGCATATGCACCCGAGTGCAATGCAAGTCATGGTAGTATAAACTAACAATCACTTGTTCATTATTTCATAAAAAATATTCTAGAATATCTTAAATGAAATTCTTGTATCCTAATCAGTATCATCAATAAACAATTTTTTATTTTTACTATTTATGTAGTCAGATATCGCGTGCTTGTATCCAACACATGACTCCAACATCATGTATGTGTAATTATAATGGTATCACATCTATTTGGAATTTCTTCTTCTCTAGACATATAGATAGATATATACTACCAAACTCTTTTTGTCCACTAAGCATCCGAATATATTTTAGTGATTTACATATTTTTTCTTAAGTGGATGAAACAACCTTCATCCCCACATATATTATGATGTTAATGTGTGACACATGTATTTAACATAAAAATCCTTCTTAATTGCTCATCTCTAATGGTACTAACAAATATATTAATGTCTATACCATTATTAGATGCATTATTGAATGTGATACTATATATTTTATTTCGAATATTATATTTTCTAAAGATTCTCATCATTCACTCATATATGGCTAGATCATCATGAGGATGGAAAATCTCTAAAAATCTTAATTTCTTTTTATTTAGTGTTCATTTAGAATTTACGTAATGGATAGTGAGGTATCCAAAAGATACATCATCATGACTAGTCTAGATATCAGATATCACAAACACTACGATACTATATTCGCTAAAGAACCAAGCCCAACCTCAATGCATGACCGAGCCGAGTCGAGCCCAATGGCCGATGGGTCACATGTAATTGGAGCCCAACACCCATAACCCAGTACTCAACTTGAGTTCTAGGGCATGGTGATGAGTCATGCCGCAGGACCTTGCCTTTGGGGAAGGCAGCCAGGTCATGCCTAGCTCAACGTGGTGCCCGACACAACCTCGCCCATCATGGCACAGCACTGGCCCATGCACGATTCTCGACAGTCCCATGCCGGGTCGAAAACGGCTTAGTCATGTCATCTCTCATGTTGGGTTGAGGCTGCCCAGCTCACTTGACACTTCTACCTTAAATTAATAGTTTAATATAATATCATGACTTTTTATTAAAGAAAGAAAAGCAAGCCCACAAAGTTGTGACCATTAATGAGGCCATGACAATAAATAAATAACCCTAGAAATCCTTCAATAAAATTCTATTTCTCATCCAATACCACAAAAATTCAACCATAAATCCATTAATCTCATTGATTTGATGATGGAAAAAAAATGATCATCGATGAAAATTGCCAGAGAAATGAGCCGCAAAAAGTAAGAAAACTGATAGAACTTAGTGCCATGAAAATTCCATACCAAGTAATGGCACCCCTGGTGATTTTTGTTATAGAACAGGAATAGTGATGGATGGACTTAGTTTTCACAAAGAAAAATTTTTTTAGAGAAAGAATACAATGAATTCATATATCCTTTTGGGGACATCATAAAGAAGAGAAATTAGATATTTCTTTGTTTCAATAGAGAATATAGCAATGCTTCCATTATGAAATAATTCGATGTCAATTTGGATGATAGTTATAAGGAAAACATGCTATGTGAGAGATATTTGGGTGTCCTTTGATTGGGAAAAATAAATAAGTTTCTTGGATACCTAGGAGCCAAGAATAGTATGCCATTCAAATCTCTCTATAGACGACTCAATTTTCTAATAATTACCAGTCAATTGATAGATAAAAACATCATATGAAGGGTAACATCAAATAGTGCAAATAGATATTTCATGTTTGAAGATCTCACAAAGGTGAGTAAAGTTTGATTGTGTTCCATATACTCATTTTTTATTATCAACACTCCATGTCTTGAGGATCATTAAAGAGATAGTAATTTTATAATATGTCATCCTTGTTAGTTATAGTTTTGATATTAGGATGATTCTTAAAAATTTAATTATTGGTTTCCTAGATGGTTAATTTTTGGCCAACTAACTCTCTTCCCAAATTGATTTATTATGTCTAGCTAATGGAATCCCGATAGATGAACATAATTATGTGAAGTGTCCATGAACCCCCTAACATTATCAAGTATTAAAAAGAGAATTGAAAGAGATATAAAAGAAAAGAAAATAATTTTTGAAGGGGAAGAATAAATAAAAATTTAGGAAAAATGTACTATCATTCACTAGAGCTGACATAAATGTTTTGAAATGAAAGGGTTAAGATGAGAAGATGAGCAAACCCACCTTGAAAATTCTTGAGCTATACATTGAGGTATGTTTGTCTTTTGAAAAATGCATAGCAGGATGTTGAAAAAAATTAAGAAAGAGATAAAAAATAGGATTCAATCCCTATGCACAGCAGTAGTATAAAAAGCTGGAAAATGAGATGCAATGTAAAAATTATATCTCAAACAAAAAGAAATATTCTTTATCACAAACTAAGAAAAGTTTGAATACAAGATCTACAAACTCTTGGAAGAATTAATGAAGTGAGTAGATATAGGATTGATTGGTAGTGTTGAATTGTTTAGAAAATTGTATGAAGCTATCATAGAAAATTAAAAAAATGGTGGTAAAAAGAAATGAAATGAATGGAAATGACATGTAATATCAGGAGAACTAGTGGATAGAGGAATTGAGAAAGTTTATTATAAATCAAAAGGCCTTAGATTTTACAGTGGATTTTTTTGAGAGTGTAATAAATTTTATTGGGTCAAGATCAAACATATTGTGTTACATTATGGTGAAGATATTAGACTGAGAATCTACACAAATTTGGAGATTCAAAAACACTGTACACTTCTATGGAACTATTCGAGCACTATAGGTTATATTTCACCTTTAATAAGTATGATCAAAAAAAAATCTTATTGTCGACTTCTCTCAACACATTGATTTATACTTTTTATTTATTTCAATATTTTGATATGTTATTCAATTGTGATGAATTTGTAAGATGATATTAAGGAATTTTATTTTTATTGAGGAAGAAGTCATTATTGCTCAAGGATGAGTGATAGTTTTAGTGTGAAAGTTTGTTTGATATTCAATTATCAAATATTCTTGAGTATTTTTATCCCTATTAGATGATGCGTAACAATGGGAAAGAGATATAATTAGATTAATTTCATGACTTTGGAATTTTGATAGATTTTGATAAATAATCATGAAACTTGTATGTTTTAAATGTATTTGGTGATATTGTAATTTATAGTTTATCGAAAAATTGCAGCATTCATTCTTAGATAAAATTCTACTTAAAATGTCATAATACTCATTATGTGTCATAACTCTACCTCTTCATTAGCATTATTCTTCAACTATGTAACACATTCTTTATGGCTATGATATTCTAACGGAGTAATAGTTATACTTATCTCATATTAATTAAATGATCATGATATTAATTTTATGTCATATTAACTAAGTATCACTTTAGTGATAAAAGTAATTGTCACTTTATAGGATCACAACTTTATCTTTACTAGGACTTTATATTATCATGTTAGAGTCAGAACCTTTTTCCAAAGTAATGACTTCTGAGTCATAGAAAATTACAAAAACAAAACTATTTAGGCCAAAGCTACAATAACTATTTAGTTTCATGACTTTTAGACAAAAAATTTATGCAAGGAATTTACTTGAGTATAACAACTCCCCAACGATTTGGCTCTTGTTTCAAGAGAAGGCAAAGTTATGATTTTCATGTATGAACTAAATACCCAAAGACAATAAACTTTCTTAGTGTTGCGGCCATGTTATATGTAAGAAAGGTTAAGGGAAAGTCATGCCCAGTTTCCGCATGTGGCCATGTTATATATAATAAAGTCAATTATCAACATTGTGGACATTCCTAAGCACCCCAACCATTTTATACAAAAGAATGACTAAAGCAATGTGATGGTCATTTTCAATGTCAAGTCATATGATACCCAAGAAAAACTATTCCCAGTGTCTCAGTCATTCCCGATGTCAGAGCCTTTGGATATAAAAGAGAAACTAATGCCTAAGTCACATCCATTCTCAACATCATGATTTTGTCTTACAGAAATAAAAGGTACAAGTTATATACATTATCAATAACATGACTTTGTTATATAAAAAGATTAAGATGAATTCCAAAGTTGCTACCACTTTCTAGGGTTGTAACCTCAAGCTCAAGAGATCAAGATCAAAGTCATGAAATCATCTGAAAGTGATGATTTTCTACTTAGAGAAATACTAAAATTCTAGAGTATAAAAAAGAAATGTGAAAAAACACATAGGAATATTAATCTTCTTCTCCATGTACTAACACAAAGTCAAAGTATAGCAAACAATCATAGAGGTGATTTTTAAACACCTTAAGGGATACATATACAAGCAAGAGATGTAAGACAAGTTAAAGCCTAGAGTTGGGACGTGTGACTTTCAACTAATCCCCCCCCCCCCAAGGTAGATTCAATAAAATCAACTAAAATATTTATGGGATTAGGGTTTGTATCCTGGATGCTTATGAGGGCTATTATTAGGAACTTGAGATTCATGAGATATTCTTTCTTGTAGCTCATGAATCTCTTCCTAATGCTAGGTTAAATTGAGATCTAGCTTGTATAATTTTTTAATATGGTATATGAATAGTTTTATGAATAATAAATGTATTTAATTTATATTATGAAATGAAAATTGATGGATCTAGTAATTAAATAGAACTTAAATTAGGGATTTGATTATTGATGAATTTGTACATGTTATTGTGGTATACGGTGACATATAATCTATGAGATTCACTCATGCATTTAGTAGGAACAAAGTGATATCCATTATAGTTATGATGTATGAGACAAATATATATCTCATAATTTAGCTATATTAATCATTGTAAGTATTGAATTCCCCGACGCTAAAATCATGAATGATTGTACAAATAATCTATTGTGCATGTCTAATAAGATTTGGTTCTCCATTGAAGTAAAAATTTTATAGAATATTCTTTTAAGAGTTTTTCTTTTAGTGTGTGGGTCACATCATTACTATGGAGGATAATAATAGATAATACATGAAACATACGAGAGTGTATTGTGACTCATAAGGTATTGATAGTTCTTTGACTTACTTTTACTCATATTGTTCTCATTGGTTAAACTTGAGAAACAAATATATTAATTATGTAGTTAAGGTGCTTGCATAGCTAGATGTACAAATACTTATAAATCATATTAGTTCTTGGTCCTTATGCAACTTGAGACTAATGAATAAGAATATACATACAAATTAGTCATCAAGAACAATGATAAGTCACTTAAAAGGCATAGACTTATAAGTAATTCTTGAGTAGAGATGATTTATTATCTTGGTGGTAAAGTTTTGAGGAAATAGCTATGAGGGGACCATCATTATCTTGTATGCATATACAAACTTCATTATATATCCAAAACAAATATAATTTAAACTATTTGAACATGCATCACATGAATTACATGGATAAAGCCAAGGAATAAAGAGTCATACCTATATCTCTAATTATCTTTCTTATTAGAATTGCATTCTCTGATTGTTATTTAGTTGAATTGCTAATTTAATAGTATGTGATCAATACCTAGACAAAATTCATTTTTATTACTTGTACGACTCATATACATATTGATTATTATTGATGAGATATCTTATCCAATAAGCTTTTGGGACACTATTTAATCGATAAAATTGGGCAGCATAACGAAGTCACGATAATGAGAAATTCAAGAAGTCTCTAAATGTTCTCTAAAAGTTGTAAGTTTCTATTTTCTAAAGTGCTAGTCCAAATACTAAATTACATGACGTTCAAAAAAGATATAATGAGTAATAAAAAGAAGTTGGAGATAAATGGAATGGTAAATATGACCAAGAAGTATAGTCTCATCATTTAGCTACCAAGAAAGCTGAACGATCTAAGAAGTTGTATAAATCCATTCATAATTAGGGAGTGCATTTTCTAGAAGATACTATGTGTTGGGATCAAATTTAAACTTGAAACCATTATCCATAGTGCAATTGTTAAACCTTGATAAGATAACTCTAACTATTCTCTTACTTAAATGTTCAATCATTAAATCAAATTTCCATGTGGGGTGATTGAAGATGTTTTTGTGAAAAAGGGTAAGTTTATTTCTGTAGTGGGGCTTAATATGCTTGACATGGAAAAAGATTAGCATGCTCATTTAATCTTGGCACAACTATTTTTAGCCATAGGACAAATATTAATTGATGTTAGGAAGGGGGTGTAGAGCAAGTAAAAATAAATCTGTACAAGATCATAATGAGATAGAAAGTAGATTTCAGATGAAAATAGTTCATAGAAAAGTGTTGGCCCAAAGAAGAAGTACATAATAAAGAAGAATCTAAAAAATGGCTTGAAAAAAATAAAAAAAAATAAAGATGAAGACAACTATGAAATCACTACCTTCTTTATAGTCATCTTAAGGAGGATCTGAGTTATATAACTTTGAAGAGGTAAATGAATTGGCAGCACAAATGAAGTTCTCTATGGAGTAAAATGCAAGAGCTATTGAAAAGACTCTTGAGATGGAAAATGAAATACAAGTAAAAAAAAATCCTCATTGATCATTGATGTGTTAGAAAAGAAAGATAAGATAGAGATAACAATGGTGGAACATCAGAAGGCATATGAAAAAAAAGTAATTATGACGAAGAAATTCACAACTTCAATGGGTGCCATGTTTTTTCCTATTGAAAGAATTATGAAAGTCATGCCATGAGTCAAAGTTGTGACTAATATGATCTAGAAAGAAATTCCATAAGCTGTAACCCCACAAAGAGTTATAATACTTTTTATGGAATTTAAATGCACTAATGCCATGATATTTTCCAAAGGCACGACATCTATGACAAAAATTCTTTATGAAGAAGTACTAAAGAATTTCATGATGTTGAAAGAAAATTCAAAAAGAAATGCCAACAAAAAGATTATATGAAAAAGCTAGCATAGATAGCTAAAGTTACTAGCCTACTTGGAGATATAAAGAAAGTTTGTCTTTGGACATTAAATGTAGTGATGCTTGTGAGACAACTCAACGATATTTTTTTTGCTTTGTTTGATGAATAGATAATTAATAACACAACCCATATACTTCCTATCAAATACGAAAACTCATAAACTTATTTACAAAACAAAAGACCACCACAACTATCAAAACTAGTCATGGTGATCATACATGTATTTTTCTTTTGGTGTTAATGTTTGAAAGGAGACTCATTTTCTTAGGGACAAACAATAATTTTAGTGTGGATGTTTGTTTGGCACTCCATATACAAAATAATTTGTATGATTTTAGAAGTAAATATACGTGTGTTTGCATGTATTTTAAAAATGTTCAAAGAGATTTTACTAAATATAACTATTGAAAAGATTTGATGATTATTAGTGAAATCATAAAAAATTTTGGTGATATTAGTTGACTCGGTGGAGAAATGTCTTGTAGGGGAGAAAAGTGATGGAAAGTCATTATAATTTTTCTTGGCATGATTTTTGTATACCTTCCATATTAGTTTTATGTAGTTAGGACATCCTTTATTGGTGATAACTCTATCTAAACTCCATGGCATTCTTTATATATCATGACTATATCACCAAGTTGATATAATCATTTTACAACATAACACATTCATCATAATCATGACATTGTCTTAAAGTCATAAATGCAAAATAAACCTAACTATTTTATGGCTGCGATATTATTTTTATATCATGGCAACAAAGGATCCCTATAGTACAAATTGTTGTGACATATTATAGAATTGTGACTTTATCAAAATAGAGACAAAACATCAAGAAATGTGAGTAGTGACATCATTTTATATCATGAAATTTTGTACAAAATAGTAATTACTCAGGTCATAATGTTTTTCAATTCTACAACTTTGTGCTACAAAGTGAATATACCAAAGTCATGGTCAACTATAATATCATGACTTTTGTTATACAGAGTTTTTACTTCAACTGTGGTAATCTCTGAGGCATAATAATTTGATTATACGGATAAAACCAGGGTCATGGTTATTCCCAATATCAATAATTTGTGTTAAAGAGAATTTAATCTCAATCATGATGATCTCAAAGCCATGATATTTTTTTTTTCAGAAAATCTAAAGAGATAAGTCATGGTCATTCTTGATACCATGACATTATGTTATATAGACATAATCATTCATCATGCCTATTCCTAGTGCCATTATATTGATTTTCTAGAAAAGAATCAAATAGATGTTTAAGTCACAACTTCAACTTTGTGTCATGGCTTTCAGCTTGAAGTATCACATGGATCCCTATAATATAAAAGCTACACTTATTATACTTAGAAAGGGACCATGATGATCATGCCAAGAGCCCTGGGATATGCAAATTCAACTCAAATTAAGATCATATCCATGGAAAACAAGCAAATCTTTTTTAGAATTAAGGTTTTATACTTAGAAAGTCATGTGGGCATTCATTTGGAAGCCAAAAATCTATGAGAAGTCTCTTTATATATTTTACATGATTTCTACCCAAATATCCAAGTAAATAGAATTCTAGTATTTGAAATGTAATTGTGTTTTGATGAATTATTAATTTTATATGTTTATGTTTGTTTTTATGTGGTGTTTGGATGTGGATGAATATTGATGCAATTTTGAATTAAAAATTAAGGTTTTGATAAATATGTCAGTCTGTAAATGTTGGTCATAGTAGTTGGTGATAGGTAAGTCATATTTCATAACATGCATTCATAAGGTTTATTAAAAAGCAAGTGATAGCCCTTCTAATTTTAACATGTAACTTAAACTAATATTCAGAAACCCAAAGTTAAGGTATAATAATTATTATGAGTATAGTGCTCATAAAGCTGAAAGAATAAAAATATTAAAAACTAATTCATTATGTAATATCTAAAAGATATAAAATTCAAGTAATATGGTAGCTAAGTTAGAGGTGTCAAATGGGTTGGGTAACCCAAGCATGGTCCATAGCCTAGCCTAATTTAATTGTTCCTAGCCCGACATGGTATGGACGAAAATAGTGCCTCGTGTTCGAATAGGCCACCCCATTGCACGATTCATATTATGCTGGGCTAGCATGAACCATGCCTAGTGCTAGCTTATGCAAAACCCATGTGTTTGGCTTAGTGACATGGTAAATAGGCATGAGTAACCACTCGTTGGGTGTCCCGTCAAGCACGACGAGATAGGCACGATTTGAGTCTAATTATTTTTAACATTTATACCCTGACCTTGTCCCCCAAGATGGGGCGGGGTAAAAAATTTGACCGCCTCATCATGGGACAGTCAAATTATTTTAATAAACTAGCCACGTGGTCGATAGTATTCTTTTGTAGCATGCAATAGAAATTAGAATCTCCAATCCTGTTTGCCACTTTCCCTTTTGTAATGGGGTTACGAGATTCTTTCCTAGCATGTGAAAGATTCCCCAGTCCCATTGGTCCATCATGTCCATGTAGCACGAACATGTCACGAGCATTGTGCTATGCTGGATGACTGAGCCACCTTTGCCATGCCTGGCATGGCATAAGAATTTTACCATTCCACGTCTGGCATTGCTAGTGGCATGGGTGTACCTTGAAAAAATGGATCATCCTAGCCCAGCACGCCCTATTTTATACCTCTAGGGTAAGTAGAACTTCTTGCATAGAAGTTTTACCATAATATAAAAATCTTAGGTATGTTGTGGAAGATGGTGACATGTTTCTCATAGGACACACACAAGTAGAAGAGACTCATATTAGGTGATATCAATGTGAATCATTTGTGCTTATATGAAGTTCATAGGTGATATTTATGGAATATATATATGTGTCATGAGTATGATGCTTATAAAGCTAAAAGCATAAATATAATTAGTACACATTATCTTGCATTCTCCAGACAATTAAAGGTTTAAGGATAGAAGTACATTCACAAAATAATCATCATGGGTAGTTAACATATTTCCTAAAAAATACATATACAAATGACCTTTACAATAAATGATGTGTTTCTTTAGTGTTAAAATATCAAAAGGAAAAATATGAGGTGATCATCTTTGGTAGTAATAGTCTAATAGAAGGTGTTTAGCCACCTTGAATGCCAAGAGGGAACATAGGCATTTCCATAATGATCAACCCTTTATCCAAAAACTAAATACAATATTGATCAAATACTTAAAAACTTTATTATAGATAAATATGTTAACCAACCCTAAAATCTGAGTCTATTTTAGAACGAAAAGTACATTTATTCAACTCATATACTTATTAGTTCATTTTTGATTTAATGAACCAAAAATACAATCAATATGGGATTGATATCTAGTTGTATGTCTACTTATTACATATATGACTCATATACATATAAAGGTAGATTAGATGAGAGATCTTTACATAATATATTTTGAAATTATATCAACTAATTATGAGTATTGTTACCCTCAAAAAGACACGATAATGATGAAGGAGAAGTAGAACAAGGTAGAGAAGAAGAATATAAAAAGAAAAATTAATATGTAGAAAAAGAAAATAAAGATTATTATGATGATGATGAAGTAAAAGAAGAAAAACAAAGATTAAAAAGAAATAGAAAAAGAAGAAGATGCAGAAGAAGAATAAGAAGAAGAAGAAGAAATAATAGTAGTAGTAGTAGTAGTAATCTTAATAAAAAAAATAAGAATAAGAAAAAAAAAGAAGAAAAAGAAGAAGACAAGCAAAAAACATATGGAGAATAAAAAGAAAAATATAATCAAGATGATGTAATAATAGAAGAAGAGAAGAAGTAGAAGAAGAAGTAGAAGAATAATAAAAATATGATGATTACAAAGAAAAAAAAGAAAAAATAAAACAAAGAAGAAGTAAAAGGAGAAGGAGAAAAAAAAATTTATAAGACATAAAAAGAAGAAGATGATAAATAATAAGAAGAAGAATAATAATAATAATAATAACAACAAGCAGAGAAAGAAGAAAAAAAAATAATAAGAAAAACAAGAAGAAAATGATAATCATGAAGATAAAGAAAACATAAATGTAAAATAAGGTCGAGAAGATAAAATTGAAGATATAGAATAAGTAAAAGAAAAGGTAGAAAAGGAAGATGATGATGATTAACAAGAAAATAAAAAGAACAAGAAGAATAAAAAAAGAAGTAGTAAAAGATGAAGGTAATAAATGATAATTAAGAAGAAGTAGAAAAAGAAGAAAAATAAGAAGAAGTAGTAGTAGTTGTAGCAAATTAATGAGGAGAAGGAGGAGGAGAAGAATATTAATAAAAGGAAGAAGAAAAAAGCCAAATAAGAAAAAGAATGATGAGCAATAAAAAGATAATGATGAAAAAGAAAAAGAAAGTAAAGAAAAGTACAAATAAAAAAAATAAGTAAAAAAAGAAGTAGAAGAAGAATAATAGGAAGAAGAAGAAAAAGATAGATAAAGAAAACAAAAAGTAATAGAAGAAAAAAAGGTGATGTTGATGATGATGAAGTAGAATAAAAAAAATAAAAATAAAAAAAAGAATGAGATGATAAAAAAGAATAAGAAAAGGAATAAAATGAAGAAGAAGAAAAAGAATAAGATGAAGAAGAAAAAAAATGATGATGATGATGATGATGAAAAATAAGAAAAAGAAAAACAAGAAGAAGAAGAAGAAAAAATGACATAGATGAAAATATTGAATAAGTAGAAGATGATGTTGAATAATAGTAAGATGATGATGATGATGATGTTGAAAAATAAAAAGAAGAACAACAAGGACTATTGAAAGAAATTAATAAGATGTAGAAGAAGAATAAGAAAAAAAGTATAAAAAAAATTATCAAATAAATGAAAAAAAAGAAAATGAAGAAAAAGAGAAATTTTATATTGATGAAGAAGAAATAGATGAAAAAAAAGATGGTGAAGAAGAAAAAGATATAAAGGATGAAACAAGAAAAGATGAAAAGATGAAGAAGAAAAAAATATGAAAAAGAAAAATAAGATGTTGAAGAAGAAAAATGTTTGTAATTGGAAGAAGAAAAATGTTTGTAATTGGAAGAAGAAAAATGTTTGTAATTGGAAGAAGAATAAAAACAAAAACAATAGAAAGTATAAGAAAAAGATAGAAGCAGAAATAAGAAAATGAGAAAAAGTACTTGAATTATAGAAAGAAATAATGAAGATAAAAAAGAAAAAGAAGAAAAAGACAAAAAAGAAAAATTAAAAGAAGTTGAGAAAGTAGAAATAGTCGAAGAAAACAAAGAAGAAGAAGAAAAAGAAATCAAAGAAGAAGATAATATAGAAGAAGAAGAAAAAAATAAACAAGAAAATAAAAAAGAAAATGGTGATGATGATAATCATGAAAATGAAGAGGAATATTATTATGGTGTTGTTGAATAAGATGAAGAAGAAGATTGTGATGATATTAATGATGATGAATAAGAAGAAGAAAAAAATATGATGAAAAAGAACAAGATGAATAAGAATATAGTGAAATAGAAGAATATAAGAAAAAGAAAAATAATAATAATAAAGTGTTGATGATGATGATAATGATGATGAATATGAAGAAGAAATATATAAAAAGAAGTTCAAGTAGATATAAATGAAGTTGATAGTGTTGAATAAGCAATGGTAGAAGTAGATGATAATGGTGATGATGAATAAGAAAAAAAGCAAAAAAGGAAGGCAAAGAAAATGAAATAGAGGTAGAAGAAGGAGGAATAGATAGAAGAAGAGAAAAAGACCATCAAGAATAAGGAAAAAAAAAATACGAAGAAGAATAATAATAAAAAGATAAAATAAAATAAAATAAAAAAAGATAATGAAGGACAAGAAGATGATAAAGATGATGATGATGAGGAATAACAAAAAGAAGAAGAATGAGAGAAAAAAAAGAAATATGAAGGTGTATAAGAATAAGGTGATGATGATGATGAAAAACAAGAAGGTGACTAAAACAACCAAAAGAAGGTGAAGAAGAATTAGAAAATAAAGAAAAAGGATAAGTAGAAGAAGAAGTTGTAGTACTAGAAAAAGAAAAAGTAGTAGGAGAATATTATGGTGATGGTGATGATGTTTAAAAAGATGATGATGATGACTAAAAAGATGATGATGATGATGATGATCTTGTTTTTCCTCTTATGCTTCTTTTTGTTCTCATTCTTATTTTTCTTTCTAATCATCATCATCTTCAACATTTTATTTTTTCTACATTTTCTTATTTTCTTTTTCTAATTCTTCTCATTTTTATTTATATTCTTGTTCAACTCTTTTTAATTTTTTTGACTTTTTCATTCTATTGTTATTTATTCTTCTACATGTTATTTTATTTATTATTGTTTTTTTTTGATCATATTTTTTTTATTTTGTCTTTTTCTTCCACATTTTCTATTGCTTATTTTTTGTAGTTTTTTTTATTTTTCTTCTTCTTATTCTACTTATTCTTATGCTTCTTATTCTTATATATTTTTTTTCTTTTTCTTTTTCCTCACCTGTTTCATTTTCTTCTACAATTACATTTTTTATTCTTCTTTTAATACTTGTTCTTTTAGTTCTTGTTATTCTAGTTCTTCTTCTTCTCCATTTTGTTCAACTTCTTCTTCTTCATTTTGTTCAACTTCTTCTTCTTCTTATAATTTTTCATCTTCATCACTATATTCGTCTTCTTTGATTTATTCATCTTTATATTTTTATCTTATTCTTTTTTTTTCTTCTTATTCTTTTTCTTGTTTTAATATTATTCTTCTTATTCTTCTTATTCTTCTTGTTCTTCTTCTTATTCTTCTTATTTTTTCTTCTTCTTATTTTTTTGTTTCTTATTCTTCTTTTTCTTTTTTGTTTTTTTTCTTCTAATTCTTGTTCATCATGTTGTTCGTGTTGTTCTTGTTCTTATTTTTCTACTTATTATTATTATTATTATTATTATTATTATTATTCTTAATATTATTCATCTTTTTTTCATCTTCATCTTCATTTTGTGGTTCTTCAATTATTATTCTCCTTCTTTTTCATGTTCTTCTTTTTTTTGTCTTATATTTTTCTCATACTTCTTTTTATTCTTATATTTCTTCTTATTATTTTTTATTACATCCATGTTCTTCTTTTTCTTATTCCTCATTATCATCATCTTCTTATTGTATATCTATTTATTTTCATGTTTAATTTTCTCATTATAAATATTTATCTTTATTTTCTCTCTTCTTTTTTACACTATTCATACCTTTCTTCATTTTATTCAATTTCTTCTTCATATTTTCTTTTTTATTCTTCTTCTTTTTTTTCTTCTCTTATTATTTTTCTTATACTTCATTTTATTCATTTCTTCTTCTTATTTTTATTCTTTATTTTTCATGTGATTTTTATTTTTCTTATTACTTGATTTCCACTTATCATTTTTTTATACTTCTCATTCTTCATCTCTTTTCTCTTCTCCTTCTTCATCTCCTTCCCACTATCCTTTTTCTTCTTCTTCTTTTTTTTCTTTTTTTTCTTCTTCTTCTTCTATATCATCCTAGCCTTCTTCTTCTTTTACATTTTTTAGTGTCCATCATAATCATCATCAACATCATCTTGTTCATGTTGTTCTCGGTTGTATTTTTCTTTTTCTTCTTATTTTAAATATTTTTTATTTTCTTCCACTTATTTTTATTATCCTTTATCTACTACTTTTTCTTCTTTATATTCTTCATACTATTTTTCTTTTTCTTCTTATTTTTTATCTTTTCTTATTATTTTTCTTCTACTTCATAGATTTCTTCTTTTTTTTGCCTATTTTTTTTTCTTGCATGGTTATTGTTTTTTTCTAACTCTGTTTATTCTTCTCCTTTTTCTCATTTTTCTTCTTCATTTCCTATTACTACTTATTTATCTTATTCTTAAAAATAATAATAATATTCATCATTATCATCTTCTTATTTTTTTATTCTTGTTCTTATTATTATTCTTCTATTTCTTCATGTTCTACTTCTCCATCTTTTTCTTCTTCATGTTGTTATTCTTATAATTCTTTTTACACTTTTTTATATCTTATTCTCCTTCCTCTTGTTTTTATTTTATACTTCTTCATTTTATCCTTCTTCTTATTCTTCTTAATCATCATTATCATCATCATGATCTTTATCATCATTTTTTTTTCTACAACTTTTTATTTTTCGTATTCTTCTCAATTTTGTTTTTGTTCATTTTTTTTCTTTTTTTATCTTTATTTTAATTTTTCTTTTTATTACTATTATACTTTTTCTTCTACTTGTTTTTCTATTTATTGTTGTTAATATTTTTTACCATTTTTTCAAATGATTTCTATCGCTTCTACTTTTTATTCTTTTTGTGATTCTTTCTTTTTTTCTTGATCATCTTTTTATTTTTCTTATTCTTCTTATTCTTCTTCTCCAACTTCTAATTATTCAACTTTTTCTTCTTCTTTTTTTCTTCACCACCTTCTTCATTCACACTTGCTACTACATTTATTCTTCTTATTTTCATTTTGTTCTTTTTGTACTAATTTTTCTAGCTCTTCTTCTTCTTATGCTACTTATTCTTCTTCTTATACACTACTACTTCTACTTTTTCTTCTATTTCTTCTACTTTTTTTCTTTTTCTTTTTATTTTATTTTTTCTTCTAATTCCTATTATTATTATTATTTATTCTTTTTATTATTGTACATCATAATGTTCTTGTTGTTGTTGTTCATTTTCTTCTTCATATTCTTCCTCTTCTTTTTCATCTTCTTCCTCTTCTTTTCCATCTTAATCTTCTTATTTTTCTTGTTCATCTTCTTTTCCTTTTTCTTCATGTTCTTATTATTTGTTTCAACTAATATTTTTTTCTAATCTTGTTTTTCTTTTTCTTTAACTTCATCTTCTTCATCTTCTTCTTTTCCTTGTTCCTTGTCTTCTTCTTATTATTTTTATTATTATTATTATTATTATTATTATTCTTATTCTTTATCCTAATGATTGTAACATTCTTTTTCTTATACTTATTCTTCTTATTGTTCTTATTCTTCTTCATCTTCAAATTATTCAAACCATTCTTTCTATTCATCTTTTTCTTCATCATGTTCTTATTTTTGTTCTTCTTATTTTTCTTTTTCTACTATTTTTTTACTTTTTTCACTTTTTTATTTTTTTATTCTAATTTTGTTATATTTTTTTCAAGTGCTTTTTATACTACTTTTTACTTAATTTCGTATTCTCTTTCTCATTCTTCTACTTCTTCTTCTCCTTCTTCTCCTTCTTCTACTTCTCCTTTTTCTTCTTCGTTTAATCATCATCATCATAATGTTCTTTTTTTTCTTATTCTTAATCATCATTATCATATTGTTCTTTTTTTTCCTTTTGTTTTTCTTTTTTTTCTTTTTTTTCTTTTTTTTCTTTTTTTTCTTTTTTTTCTTTTTTTTCATTTTTTTCATTTTTTTCATTTTTTTTCATTTTTTTCATTTTTTTGATATTATTTTTGTCTTTTTTTTTCATTTTCTTCTTCTTTTTGTTTTTGTTCTTCTTCTTCTTCTTTATGTTTTTTTTTCTTGTGCTTCTTCTCCTTATTTATCTTCTTGTTCTTCTTCTTAATCACCACCACCACCATCATCTTCTTCTTTTTATTTCGATTCTCCTTTTTTTTTATTCTCCATTTTTTGTTGTCATTCTTGTGTATCTCAACTTCTTCTTTTTTCTTTTTATTATTCTTCTTCTATTTTTATTTTTATTTTATTTCATCATCTTCTTAATTTTATTATTTTTAATCTTTTTCTGATTTTACTTCTTCTCCTTTTCTCATTCAATTCTTGTTATTTTCAATCTTAATTTTGGTCTTTTCTTGAACATCTTTTATTAATTCTTCATCTTTTTTTGTGATTCTTCTTATTCTTTTTCTTCTTATTTTTTTTCTTCTCTATTCTTATTCTTCTTATTCTTCTTCTTATTTTTCTTCTTCTTATTCTTTTCTACTACTACTACTACTACTACCTTACTGCTACTTCTAATTCTTCATATTTTTCTTCTTTCTTTCTTAGTTCTCACCATCTTTTTTCTCTTTCTCATCTTACTCCATTCCTCTTATTATTATTCTTCTTTTCTTTATATTTTTCATTTCTACTTTATACTATTGTATCATTACCCTTTTTTATCATATCCTTTTTCATTTTCTTTATTGTCCTCCTAATTTTTGTGATCCTCTTCTTTGATTTCTATTACATCGTCATCTTTTTCATTTTCATCGATTAGATGTTTTTTTTCTTATTCCATATCTTCTTTTTCAACTCTTTTCTTATTATTCTTTATGTTCTTCTAGTTTCTTGTTATATCTTTATCTTTTTTTAGTCCCTTCTTGGTTCTTCCTCTTTGTAGTATCCTACCTGTTAATTTTCATCATTATCATTATCTTATTCTACTTTTTTATTCTTCAGCATCTTTTGGTTTTTTTCTTCAATTTCTTCTTCACATTCTTCTATATTTTTTTCCACTTATTTTTCTTCTTCATCATCCTCTTGTTCTTCTTGATCATTTTCTATGTATATTCTAATTATTATCATTTTTTTATTCGTATTTGCTTCATCATAGTCTTCTACTTATATTCTACTTTTTCACATTTTCTTCTTTTTCTTCTTCTTCTTTTCAAGTTCTTCTTTTCTTTTTGATATTTTATTATTCTTTTTAAATATGTTTCATCATCTTTTACTAATTCTTCTTCTTCATCATTTCTTTCTTCATCATTTTTTCTCTTATTTTGTTCTTTGTCTATCTTCTTTGTATTTTTCTTTGTCTTCTTTTCTCCCTCTCTTTATAATTATTATTTTTATAGTTATTGTGTCTTCTTATTTTCTTTCTTCTTTTTCTTTCGTTTTTCTCAGCTCCCTCTCTTCTTCTTCAAAAGCCATTCTTCCTCTCTAACCACTTTTTATTCTACTTCTTCTACTTTAATATAATCATTATCCCCCAATCATATTCGTTGTTTATTCTTATTATTGCTTTTATTCATTTTCTTCATAATCTTCTTCGTTTTCTTTTTTGTGTTTCTTTTCTCTACTTCTTCATTCTCTGATATCATCATCATCAACATCTTCTTCTTCTTCTTCTTCTTCTTCGTCTTCTTCTCTTTTTCTTCTACTACTTGTGACTTTGTTACCATTGACTAATTTTATCGATTAACATTTTCAGAAAAGCTCATTAATGAGAGTCTCTCATCAACTGAGATACACAAGTACAAGTGACATATTACTAATAAATGAATATTCTTCCAATTTCATTCCTACAAAGATGGTATACTAGTTTAGTTATTCAATAATGAGATAACTCATTTTTAGTAAAAATAGAAACATAGATTTTTATACAATTAAGGTTTTGTGGGTTTTTGGTTAAATCTATTTAATGATGATTAATTTACATATTTATATTATGTCCAGACATAGAATAAAGGTTGGTGTGTTTTGTAATTATTTATTCCCTAACTACATACAACGTAATTATCACCATTGAGATCATTCCAGTGGAGATTTCCTTCTTAGTTTTTATCTCAATACATAATTACCATATAATAATTCATCTATGCTCGAGATTGATTCACTATCACATACCTTTAGGAAGCTTCATTAATAGCCTTTAATGATTTCTTTGTATGAACCTATATTCTCTAGCCTAAAATATCATATAGACTATTTATTAATATGGTTTGTAAATATTTAAATTTTTAGATTCATTAGTATCATTCTCATTTAATTAATATATGTTTCACTCATATTTTACTAGTAGAAACTATATAAGTAAAGTCATTATAAGGACTATCACCATGTTGTGAGTCTCAATATGCTCGTGCATTTTTCTTGGATTCCATATCATTATCCTCCTAGGTGGTATGTGACTTATACAAGAAACGTGAACCCCTTAGAAGAAAATTCTATATAACTTCTTTCCAATTGAGAAATAACTCTTTTAAGAAGTTTACAAAGGATTTACATGTAAAAGCATTTATACTTTTAGTTTTTAAGTATCATATCCATGATAATTAATATGCCCAAATTTTATGATTCAACATATTAGATTATCTCATCTATCATTGTTGGAAGAACTATCATTTCCTGACTATCATATGTGTTAGTGAGTTATAGTTTACTTATTACCATCCACCATAATAATCTTACACAAACCTATAAATAATTTTGTAACCCAAGTATGATACTTTTTTAATCTTGCACAAACCATTTTTCATACTATAATACATCAAACACATTCATTAATTAATAAAAAAAAATAATTTACATCAGCTATCTCAATGTATACAACCCTAGACCTATGATAGTTTGATACAAATTTTTGAATTCATCCCTAGTTAAGAAGGAATTAAGAGCTATGATTATGCATCCTTTACATGTAAAACCTCTAAGAAGTGCGAAGTTTACCTCTAGGGTTCGATAAATTTCATATATTTGCTTGTTGCATGATGGAAAAGAAGAGAAAAAAACGAGAGATCCCTTGAAATTTCAATATCTTCCACTTTTACACTTGAGCAGCCTTGCATTACTCTAAATAGAAAGTCTAACTTATAGAAGAATGTCACAACTTTAGCCTTCATCATTTCGGCCTAAGGTCACACTCTAAAAATACTTGTGACTCTAGTTTACAACTTATTCTTTATATAACACAAATCACAACACTAGTAATGAATATGACTTGGGGCTAATGTATCTTTGATTCTTGGGCGTGGCACTGTGAATTGACTAAGTCTTCATGCATTGTCCTTTTTTCATCCATAAAGGGCCACAATGATTAGAAGTGTCTAGAGATTGATGATGGCTTTTAATTTTGTAATATAACCATGACACTATATATGCTACATTGTTGATAATTGTATTTCTTGAATTTTATATGGTTGTGGCATTGAAAAATAGCTTGGACTCTAAAAGAGTCTCCT
>JAREIK010002700.1:361508-439048 GCA_029783825.1 Sapria himalayana
ACTCCATATACATTACTATACATTATATATCAGCATACACATTTTTATACTTTTGTGTATATTTACACATGTATCTACATTTTCAAAGTAGTGAGTATATACTTGTATGCATGCATATGTACATGCATACAAACATACACATATACCTATATACATAATAAAATTTTAAAGTTACACATGAAACTATTATGTGTGTGTGTGTGTGTGTGTAAATATATTTAATATTTTTTGATTTTGAAAATTTAATTAAAATAAAATATTATATATTATACACAATTTATAATATATTGTAAATTCTTTATATTTAAAACAAATATTTGTGTGTGTATGCATGTGTGTGAGTGTGGATGTGTGTATGTGTGTGTGTGCGTGTGTGTCTGAAGCATATTAATGCATTAAATGAAATTATGAATTAAATATGTGAGATTCTATTTTATTCAAATAGTTATTTGTTTAATTTTTATATTAAAAGAACTATCATTATACTCATAAATAAATGAAGTTGTCATATTCGTAAATTATTTTGTTTATACAATTATGTTAAAAATGAAAATGTAGTTCATAAATAGATAATATTATTTTTGTTTTATATATAATTTTTTTAATACAATATTAATATCTATGATAAATTTCTACTTATTATTTATTATTATTAATAAATTTTTAGAAACTTTAATATTTAAACAAATACAATGTAGTGCATATAACTACATACATTTAATATTTTGTAAAAAATCAATTTTTTCTTTAAATTATGTTCAAACAAAACAGATTACCATATAAAAAATGAGCACATTTTTCTACAAGTAATTATTTTTTTTAATTTTATTCAAAATATATAAATGACCATATAAATATATGAATTTGTTTTTTTTAAATAATTATTTTAAAATTTTTTTTTCCAAATTGAATACATGATAATGTTTTTTTTTGTAATTAATGGATATAGTTTAAACATTGTTTATTTATAATAAATATAACATATTGCATATTATTAGGTGCAAATTTTATTTTGTAAATAAATTTTTTTAAAAGTTTTATCTTTGTAAATTGAAACTACATCACATATATATTTTAGAAATTTTTTATAATATTTATTACACAAACATATTTTATTTGTTTTGAAATTTAAAACTTGAATTTTAACAAATGGACATTTTATTAGAAATCAATTTTAGTTAAAGGATATTACATGAAACAAAAATACAAACTCTAAACATATTAAATCATAGTGATATATACAAACATATAACAATACAAGTAAAATACATTATGGGTTTGAAAAATTAAATTTAAGTTCCTAAAATATATGGGAAAATGATAAAGATTTATATAATATCCAAAAAAATATGTAGAATGAGATGAATGATATGAATGGATATTATGTTTCTAAAGCATGTAGTTATAAATGTTGTAGAATGTTGTTATATATATGTTTTTTCATGTAATTATATATATTTAGACATATGGCTATGTATAGGTATTGATGTAGATAAATACATTTATATATATTAATATGTTGATATACATATTGTTAAATACATTTATATATAGTTTTATATCTAAATATATATGTATCTTAAATATATGTTGTTATATTATATATAGTTATGTTTATGGATACTATTTTTAATAGTTATAGATATAGTAAAATACACATATATATTTATGTGTTATTACTCTTGGGATCATCATATTTACATAATTTATTATTTAAATATTAAATATGTTGTTATATACACACTGCTCACCACAAACACCAAAACCCATTTTGTGATTAACTTCGAAAATCATGACTGTCGAGTGGAAAAAAAACATGGAACTCAAGTCGGCATACCTAGTGTGCATCATCAACATCCACACAAAGAGAATGCATTACATCACACATGCATGAAGTATGTATACGAATCTGTTTATATAAGAAATCCAAGCATACAATGGTGATTAATGAAGAAGAATTTCAAAATAAAAAATAACAGAATCAAAACACACTTTTGCATTAAGATAATTGATGAAGAATTAAGGTGAAAAATGTACCTCAAATCAATAAGAAATTCTCATTTAGTTTTTGATTAGGTTTTGATGCATCGGTGTCGAGAGATAGAGGTAGACTGTGGAGGACTTAGGCACTTGTTAGAGTTGTCTCTCGAGTCTCGACAACAAGTGACTAAAATTACCAAAATATTTAAATTTTTCTTTATAAAAACATTAAATAAATAATAAATATATAAAATACATAAAGACTCATTTTTTTATTTATTATCAAAATATTTTCAACAAAATTTATGTGCGTGCAGCAAGGTACACATTAAAAATAAACACCTTACAATTTTTTATTATAAAAATAATTAAACAATAAATATATAAACAATTTGAAAAAAATATATGTTTAGCCTTATAACAAAAAAATCAAATAGCTACAAAATTTACAAACTTCATATAATAAGACATACATGAAAAGATGATTTGTCTTCTAGCCACTCTCCTAAGAGTTATAAAATACTCTTTATGTTAAAAAAATGTATAAATATATATATTTTATGGTTATAAATTTTAAGAACTCATATTAATTTTTATGAAGGTAATATGAAAGAATTTTAAAGGCATAAAATTTCATAATATTTGATATCATTTATAATTTTTAAAATTCTAAAAATTACTTAAAGTGAGAAGATAATTGAAAAAAGTTATATTCATTATTTTAATAAAGACTGAATATTAAAAACTAATAGTAAAAATATTAGTCATTTGCTTAATTATTATATATTTTAGTCGGGGCAAACATCTATGTATTTATTTTTAAATATTAATTTATTTTCTTTTAAATTTTAATGAAAAAATTTAAATTTTTAATATAATTCAAGATTTTCAAATTTTGCATTAATTATTTTTTTAAAAGTTTCCTATAATCATAAAAGTTTTTTATGCTTATAATGATATTAATATTTACTTGTTTATTCATCTCTTTAGATATTTCTGAAAATAATTTATAATTTATCATACAATGAATTTTTTACCTTTATATTATTAGAAATTTTATTGTATGTTCATTTAATTTTTAAAATAACTTAAAAAATATTATAATTAAAGAATTAATTATTTAATATTAGTTTAATACAAATTTTATGTTTCTTAAATAAAAATTTTAGAAAAATTTTTGGTATAATTTTTTTAAAAATTTATAATCATAAAAATAGATATTTTAGTCCTTATTAATATAATTATTTTAGTATTTTTATATTTTTTAAATTATTTATTTATAATTTCCTTTTTTTATATATTTATGAGGAGAATGTGTATTTCAAGAATCACTCATCTATAGACCATAACATACATTTAATAAACAAAATTAAATAAAAAATTTAATAAATAATAAATTAAAAAAAATTAAATAATGAAAGATTAGCTATAGAAATTCCATCAATAAATTCATCGGTATATTCTGGATGTAATTAGCTAGAGAAGTTCCGTCGCTAAATCCGTTGCCATATTCCGAATTTTATTAGCTAGGAAATTTCCGTGACTATATCCACCATTATTTTCTGGATGAAATTAACTAGAAAAATTCCGTTGGTAAATCTATCACTATATTCAGGTTAAAATTAGCTAGGAAAAAATCTCGATAAATCTGTCGCTATATTCTGGTTGTAATTAGTTAGGGAAATTCCGTTGCTAAATCTGTCACTAAGAAAGTCGCTAAATCCATCACAAATTTTTATTTCAAAGAAAAATCAGAAATCCCTCGCTATTTAGCTAGGGATTGATCCCTAGCTAAATTTACATAGCTAAAAAAGAAGAGGAGGAGGAAGAAGAAAAAGAAGAAGAAGAAGAATAATAATAATAATAATAATAAGAGAAAGAAGAAGATGAAGAAGAATGAAAAGAAGAAGAAGAAGAAGAAGAAGAAGAAGAAGAAGGGAAAGAAGAAGAAGAAGAAGAAAAAGAAGAAGAAGGAGAAGAAGAAGGGAAAAAAGAAGAAGTAGAAGAAGAAGAAAAAAAAAGAAGAAGAATGGAAAGGAGAAGAAGAAGAAGAAGAAGAAGAAGAAGAAGAAGAAGAAGAAGAAGAAGGAAAGGAGAAGAAGAAGAACAAAAAGAAGGGAAAGAAGAAGAAGAAGCAGAAGAAGAAGAAGGGAAATAAAAATAAGAAGAAAAATAATAATAAGAAGAAGGAAAGAAGAAGGATAAGAAGAAGAAGGGAAAGAAGAAGAAGGAGGAGGAGGAGGAGGAGGAGGAGGGGGGGAGGAGGAGGAAAGAAGAAGAATAATAATAATAACAATAAGAAGAAGAAGAAAAAGAAGTAAAAGTATAAGAAGAAGTTGATGATGAAGATGAAAGGAAAGAAGAAGAAGGGAAAGAAGAGAAGAAGAAGAAGAAGAAGAAGAAGGGAAAGAAGAAGAAGAAGGGAAAGAAGAAGAAAGAAAAGAAGAAGGGAAAGAAGAAGAAGAAGGGAAAGAAGAAGAAAAAGGGAAAAAAGAAGAAGAAGAAAAAGAAGAAGAAGAATAATAAGTAAAAGAAAAGAAAGAAGCAGAAGAAAGGAAAGAAGAAGAAGAAGAATAATAATAATAATAATAAGAGAATGAAGAAGATGATGAAGAAGAAGGGAATGAAGAAGAAGAATAAGAAGAAGAATGGAAAGAAGAAGAAGAACAACAAGAACAAGAAGGGAAAGAATACGATGGGAAAGAAGAAAAAGAAGAAGAAGAAGAAAGGAAAGAATACGAAGAAGAAGAAGAAGAAGAAGAAGAGGGGAAAGTAGAAGAAGAAGAAGAAGAAGAAGAAGAAGAAGAAGAATGGAAAGAAGAAGAAGAAGGTAAAAGAAGAAGAAGAAGAAGAAGAAGAAGAAGAAGAAAAAGAAGAAGAAAGGAAAAGAAGAAGAAGAAGAAGAAGAAGAAGAAAAATGAAGAAGAAGAAGAGGGGAAAGTAGAAGAAGAAGAAGAAGAAAGGTGAAGAAGAAGGGAAAGAAGAAGAAGAAGAAGAAGAATGGAAAGAAGAAGAAGAGGAAGGTAAAAGAAGAAGAAGAAGAAGAAGAAGGAAAAGAAGAAGAAGAAGAAGAAGAAGAAGAAGGAAAAGAAGAAGAAAAAGAAGAAGGAAAAGAAGAAGAAAAAGAAGAAGAAGGAAAAGAAGAAGAAGAAGAAGAAGAACGAAAAAATGAAGAAGAAGAAGAAGAAGAAAAATGAAGAAGAAGAAGAGAAAGAAGAAGAAGAATGGAAAGAAGATGAAGAAGAAGTAGAAGAAGAAGAAGAAGGAAAAGAAGAAGAAGATTAAGAAGAATAAGAAGAATAAGAATAAGGAAAAGAAGAAGAAGAAGAAGAAGAAGAAGGGAAAGAAGAAGAAGAATAAGAATAAGAAGAAGAAGATGATGATGATGATGAAGGGAAAGAAGAAGAAGAAAAACAAAGTAAAGAAAAAGAATAAGAATAAGAAGAAGAAAGGAAAGAAGAAGAAGAAGAAGAAGGGAAAGAAGAAGAATAGAAAGAAGAAGAATAATAATAAGAAGGAAAATAAGAAGAATAATAATAAGAAGGAAAATAAGAAGAAGAAACTCTCCATTGTTGCTCTCAACTCTAGGCAAAGAAATGGTTCTTTAAAAAAAAACGCTCTCAACTATAGAGAGAGAAAATTCAACTTTTTAGAGAGAGAAACTCTCCATTGTTGCTCAAATCAAGCTCTATTCAAGGTGAGAATGGAGCAAACCGACTTATTATTAAATAATAAGTCATTTGCCTCGATTGTAAAAGGGACCACGCCGATATTACGAACTCACGGGAACAAAAACGGGCTCTCAGTTATCATCTTCTCTACCGAAGAAACTCGAAGGCTCTTAGAACGCTTCGAATACACGCTCATCGGTAAGTTCTCCCACGGCATACCTCGAACGATTGGAGTTCAAAAATTTATCGACAATTTAAAGCTTAAGGGGAAGGTGAAGTTCGCTGATTTCGACGCCAAACACGTCGTGCTGGAATGCTCTATACTGGAGGATCAATATCGCCTATGGCAGCATGGTTTATGGCAGGTCGATGGCTTCCCCATGCATATACTGAAGTGGACAAAGGACTTCACTCCTCTGGAAGAGGCGCCTATAGCCCCGGTATGATTTACATTGTCATTTCTGCCATTACATTTATTCTCTGAAACTTCTCTCTATGCGATATCGTCGTGCTTGGGAAAACCCATGCTACGGGACGAAGCCATAGTAGCCATGTCAAGGCCAAACAACTCATGTATGTGTCGAGCTTAACCTCTTGACTAAGCCGCCTGACAAGCTTTGGATAGGTAGTGGTGAAGGTGAACAGGCCGAGGGGTTTTGGCAAATAGTCATCCCCGAAAGCCTTCCTTCTTACTGCCTAAGTTGTAAGAGGCTCGGGCATGAAACTATCTTGTGCAAGGCGGGGGAAGAGGAGAAGAACAATGGGCAGCGGCAGGATGGAGGAGGTAAGAAGGTAATGTAATGGATAAGGAAACAGGAGGTCCCTCTTCACAAGCACAATATCCAGCCGACTATACTGGAATGTCTGGATAGTGGAGGTAATTCATGTTTTTCAGCAGAATACTCAAAGAATAATCAAGTAGAGGTAATCCCGACAGAGGTTAACTTGGAGGCAGAAAAGGAGGATAACTTGAATGAAGGATGGGAGGAGGTAAAACATAGGAGAAAACATAAAAAAAAGATCCAGAACCAGAATTGTATTGAAAGAAAAACTTAAAGATTATGGGTAGATATACGAGGATCTTTTGGACTTCCCTGAAGATGAATCGGTAATTTTTAGTTGTCCTTCAATTAATAAGGGTGATGTATCTCAAGAGGAGCTTGAGGAGAAAGCAAAGGATGATATATCTATTTACAATGAAGATTGGGGGAATCTCTCAAGAACTCAATCTATGGAGGCCTTGAAGCAAATGGCCATGGTGCTTGGGAAACAGGTAAAATATAATGAGATTAAAATGAAATTACTCACACTCCCAAAACAGTAAGAAACATGAAGAAATATGCTAATATGACTTATGAATCTAAGTGTACAACTCGAGCTCAAGCCAAATTAGGTTTTAATGGATAGATGCCTATATTGGAATGTTAGGGGGGTAGCTAATAGCCCCACGATAAATAGATTAATACTTTTAATTAAAGAACATAAAATATCATTAATGATTATTGTAGAGCTAAGGGTCCTGCAAGATCAATTAACTAAATATAGTGAAATTATAGGGTTTAAAAATGCTTACGCTAATTTAAATAGTAAACTTTGGATTTTATGGCATAATAAGCTGGAAATTGAAATATTAAAAGATACTAAACAGATAGTAGTACACTTTAAATTAGATAAGAACACAGAATAAATAATTTCAGCAGTTTATGCTAAAAATGATAAACAATCTAGGTTAACTTTATGGGAGGAGATGAAAGATATAGTAAGTAGAAACTCTCCTTAGATCATAGGAGGGGATTTTAATATAATTAGAAGCCCTCAAGAAAAGAAAGGTGGCAAACCACCTGATAAGGTAGCCATGAAACAATTTAATGACACAATAGCCAGTACTAATCTAATGGAAATAGATTTCACTGGTTCGAGATACACCTGGTGTAATAATTGGCGAAAAAGAGGAGTCATCTGGCTCGCCTGGATAGGATAATGTGTAACATAAAGTGGGTCACCTCACAAGGGACTACGGGGCTAAGACACTTAAATAGAACTTGTTCTGATCATAGCCCACTGCTTATCACGATACAACGGAACCATGGTAATACATGTAATTTTAAATTACAAAATATGTGGGTTAAGCATGCAGGCTTTGATAGTCTAGTTAAAGAGTTCTGGACAGAGCCAATGGAGGGTAAGATGATGCAAGTTCTAACAACAAAGCTGCGAAGATTAAAATCTAGCTTAAAAACATGGAACAAAGAGGTTTTTGGAAATCTAGACCATGAGTTAAAAAAAGCTGAAACAGTAGTAGCTAAGTTGGAACAAGAGTTTGACATCACCAATAATAATGAAACTCGGTTAAATTTAAGTAAGGCCAAAGTAGATTTAAGATTGAAATTACACATGGAAGAAATTTACTGGAAACAGCGTGCGAAAATAAAATGGCGAAAAGATGGCGATCGAAATACTAAATTCTTTTATAACATAACTAAAATAAAATCTCAAAAGAATAAAATTAAAGGTTTAAAAAATGAAGAATGAAAATGGGTAGAAGAAGAAAAGGAAATAGCATCTCTTTTTAAAAATTTTTTTGAAAATCAATTATGTAGTCTATCACATAGGGTGGAGAATTCTCTAATGTATGAGGTTAGGGCGACCATTACTGAAGCTCAAAACCAAATAATGGAATTAATCCCAGAAGAACTAAAAGTTAAATAGGTAGTTTTCAACCTGGAAAAAGAGAGTGCTGCGGACCGGATGGTTGGAATAATTATTTTTTCCAGTCAAACTAGCACATTGTTAAAACTGACCTAGTCCCCGCAATTGCTAGTTTTTTTGTAGGGGTGGAAATCCCAAAATCATGGGCAAAGTCATATATAGTATTAATTCCAAAAAAGGATTCGCCGCAGAAATGTGAGGATTTTAGACCTATAAGCTTATGTAATGCTATTTATAAAATTCTAGCTAAATTTTACAAAATAGATTAAGTTCAATTTTACCTTCTATAATATCTCAAGAACAAACGGGGTTTATTAAAAACAAATTAATGATCGAAAATATAAAACTTGCATCCGAAATGATGAAAGAGATAGGAGTTAAAACAAGAGGTAATAATTTAGTGGTTAAGCTTGATCTATCGAAAGCCTTCGATAGGGTAGAATGGGATACCCTTTGTTTTGTGATGAGAAGGTTTGGATTCTCTGAGCTTACCATAGATTTAATATACAGATGCATTTCAAGTAATTGGGTAAGAGTGATTGTAAATGAAAAGATAAGTGAGGAATTTAAACCAAATAGAAGCTTAAGGCAAGGGGACCCATTATCTCCCCTTCTCTTTGATATTTATTTAGAATTATTAATTCGAAACCTGAATAAAAGAATGACAGAGGGTAAAATAATATCATTCAGTCAACCAAAGAATACACCCAGAATAGGCTGTTTAGTCTATGCAGATGACCTTATAATTTTTACAAATGCTAGTACAAAGTCTTTAAGGAATCTTATGGATCTTCTTCAAATATTTGAGAAGGAAACAGGCCAAATCGTAAATAAAAATAAATGTCAATTTATGCTTGCCAAAAATGTAAAATTAAAGGTTGTAAATAAAATTAAAAACATCACAAGTTTTTTAGAAATTAAAGGGGCATTAATGTATTTAGAATGCCCGATATATGAGGGGAGGTTGAAGGAAGAATATTTAATCTTTCTACAAGACAAGCTAAGAAGGAAAACAGCAGGTTGGAAAAAAGAGCTTCTAGGATTTGGGGGGAGGATAACGCTGATATCACACGTTTTACAAAGTACACTGATACACATATTATCAATTATTCATCCACCCAAAAAATTTATTAAAAAACTTGAATCAGAAATGTCAAATTTTTTATGGGGTAAAAAAGAAGGGAAAAATAAATTACACTAGAAGGATTGGGAATCCATCTGTTATCCAAAAGAAGAAGCAGGATTAGGAATAATGAATCTACATGATTCAGCCGCTGCTTGGGATTGCAAAGGTTGGTGGAGGCTGAAAGAAAGCGACAATCTCTGGGGAAAATACATGCGGGCTAAATACCTAGATTATAAGAACATGAGTCCTAAGAAAGCTTCGAATAGCTGGAAGGCAATGGAAAAACAAAAGGAGATAGTAGACTCACACTCCATCCTAAAGAAGAGTGGCTAGAAATGGACTTTAATGCCACGAGGAAATTTCTCTCTAAAGTCGGCAAAAGATCTGGTCAGAAAGAAAAAACCCGTTCAAACTTTATATAAATGGGTATGGCAATAAAATGTTCCAAAAAAATGTGTTCGTTCACATGGAAGGTTTTAGTGAATGCCATTCCGGTGGATACGAATGTACAAAAAAAAGGATAAAAATGGCATCAAGATGCGAATGCTGCCTACAAGCAATCGAAACAACTGATCCTTTATTTTCCAATGGGACAATTACAGCGGAAATATGGAAAGAGATGGAGGGGGGAAAACAAATAAGTAATAAAGAAAATGGCTTAATAGTTAAAGTTAAAAAATGGGAAAGTGAAACTACGATAAGGCCCATTTAAAAATGGCTTAATCAGAAATTACCACATGTTATTATCTGGTGCATATGGAAATCTAGAAATAAAAGTAAATTTGAAAACATAGGAATGAATATAACAGAAATAATAAAAGATATTAGAAAGGAGATAAGTAATATAGCTAATATAATACCTATTAAAATAGAGAATAAGAAAAAAGACAAGAAGCTTGAGAAAACATGGGACCTCACTATTAAAGTAGTAAACCAGCAATTGCTAAAAGCTTGTACTGGGATAGCCCACCAGTCGGAAAATTTTCACTTAATACGGATGGTAGCTTTAACAGGGATACTGGAATAGCAGGAGGAGGAGGGGTAATAAGAGATTATAAAGGGACAGTAATGAAAGCTTTCACCTGTGCCAGTAGAGCCTCCCCGGCCATGGAATCAGAAATTAAAGCCTTGAAATTAGGATTAGAGAAATGTAAGAAGCTACATTTTAAAAATATACAAGTTCAGGTAGACTCGAAATTGGTAGTCGAAATTGTAATTAAAAAGAAAATTTTATGGAAATATGAAGATGACTTAGAAGTAATTTTCAGCATCTTAGATGAGTTGAAAGCATCAATTACACATATATATAGAGAGGCTAATAACCTAGCGGATAGTCTATCAAGAATAGGCTCAACTAAAGGAGAGAAAGAATATGACGAGTATTCCTTACCACATAAATTAAAGGGAATAGCATGCTTAGATAAAATGACAGTTCCTTACATAAGAACAATTAAAATAGCCTAGGACGGTAGGATAAATAATTAAAATTTACTAACTCGGCAGGGGAATTTCTGTCCTTGCAAGGTTTGCCTAAAAAGAAGAAAGGAAGGAAAAGGTAAGAGCCGGAATTTTTGGGGTTGGTATTTGTTTTTTTTTACTTGCAGGAAAGCTTTAATCGGCACATCTCCCATTTGAAGTGAAGCTATCCTGGAAAGCATAATAATCTGTTCTAGATTTACAGTGTCATGTGTTATATATACAATTCTGTTTTCCTTGTGTTACTAGAGGTCTATGATACAGGAAATTTTACAATGTATGTGTTATGTTAAATAAAAAGCATTAGGCTAAGTAAGTGTCTAGTAGTGAAGATTGACAAGTCGCAAGTTGCGGAAAAGGGAATTGCTTATAAAGATGGCAACCTAAAGATTACAGCAACATGGAAAGGGCTGGAAATTGGGGCACCATGGAGGCAAGGGGAAATTCTGTCCCACAAAGCTTGTCTATAAGGTAAATGAAGGGAAAAGGAAAAAGTAGTTTTGTGGCTTGTGTTTGTGGTTTTTACTTGCAGGAACTTTATTCGTATCAACACTATATGCCTTGAGAAGAGAAACTACTTTGAAGGAAAAGAGAATCCGGACCAGCTTTATAAATTCAGGCGTTATTTATATATTAGAAGTTCAAGATGCATGGAATTATGTAATGCATAAGCTATGATAAATGCAAAGTTCTAGGCTAAGTCTAGTATAGAAATTGAAGGCCCAAGAAGTGACAAAAGAATTGAAAAGATACTCAAGAAGGAGCCTAAAGATTCAGTAATATACAAGGAAGGGGCAAGGAGGGTAAGAAGGAAAAAAAAGGGCAGAAAATTGGGGGATAGCGAAGTAAAGGTAATCTGTAAAATGGATTTATTTCTGTTACTGACCTATTGCAGGGCACATGGAAATAAATCATAGAGTGGAAGGACATCTGGAAACGCAGAAATCACACAAGAATGTGCTAGGAGACAAAGACAGATAATTCATAAGTAGAATTAATGAGAATTTATTAGGACTTTTCATTGAAATATTATTAACTCAAGAAAAAAAATATTAAAAAAGTCACTAGAAATGGGGCATGGATGTAAAAGGGTAAAGGGTAGAAGTAGCTTGTATAAACGGTATTCCTCCGCCAAAAGAGAGGGCTATAAATAATAAAAACAAATTTTTTTTAAAAAAAGGAAAATAAGAAGAAGAAGCAAAAGAAGAAGAAAAAGAAGAAGAAGGTAAAGAAGAAGAAGAAAAAGAAGGGAAAAAGAAGAAGAAGAAGAAGAAGGGAAAAAGAAGAAGAAAAAGAAGAAGAAGATGATGATGATAATGATAAAGATATAGAATAAAAAAAACAAAAAAAATGTAGAATACAAATTAGAATAGCAAGAAAAAAAAGAATAAGATGAAGAATAAAAATAAAAATAAGAAAAAGTTAAAAAATTGGAATAATAATATTAATAACAAAAAAAGGATATAAAGAAGAAAAGTTGAAAAAGATATAGAATAAGAAGTCTATAAAAACATGAAGAAGGTGAAGATCAAAAGATGATCATAATGATCATGGTCATGATGCTGATGATGATGATGATGATCAAGATGATAAAAAATACTTAGAAAAATAATAAAAAAAAAGTATTGGACGAAGGAGGTGGAGGATAAAGAATAGAATAGGATGTTGATGATGAACAAGAAGATGAATAAGAAGAAGTTGAACAAGAAAGTTAAGATGTCAATGAAGATGAAGAAGATAAAGAAGAAGATGATGAAAAAAAAGAAGATAAAGAAGAAGAAGATGAAGAAGGATAAAAATATCATGACAAAGAAGAAGAAGAAGAAGAATAACAAAAAGAAGAATATAATGATAATGATTATTCAGTGTTCAAACTACTAAATATGCTTATATATTTTGGTGGTTTATGATGATGTTTAGACTTGGAAATTAAGATAATATGAGTTGATTTTATTACTTTGATATATTGAAGACTTGTGATAAATAGTCATGACATCAATATGTTTTCATAGATATTTAGCAATAGAGATAGATAATTGAGAATCACATAGTTTCGACATTCATTATTAGCTAAAACTCTACTTAATTGATTGAGAAAATTATTTTTCTCCATGGCCCTAGAAACACATTAGCACAATCTTTTAACTATGAGATGCATTTCTAGTGGTTATGATATTATCATAACGTCACATTCATACTTAGCTTAGAAAATTCAAATGATAGACATTAATTTTTTGTCGCAGCAACAAAGTACTCCACTATCACTCAATTTCACAACCAAGCACAACCACAACTTTATTTTTAATAAGGCTAGATATTCTCAAGTCAAAGTCACAGGCTTTTTAAAAAATTTATGACTTTTGAGCTATATAAATTTACAGTCACAACAACTCATGTCAAAGTCATAGTAATTATTCAAAGGTGTAACTTTTAAGATACTAAATATTATCGATGATATTACTCTAGTATGACCATTTCCAAGGCCATGACTTTTATTTTTAAAGGAATGCATATTTATTACTTATATTCTCAAGCAAAATTACAAGTTCCATGGAAACCTCTCAATGTTACAACAACAAGATATATGAGGGAAGAGATAGCTAGTGTCATGGAACTTATAAGATCATAGATACTTGAGAGAAATTAACAAAAAATTATGTGTCATGACTATTTCCCATTGTTATAGCCACAACCATCTCATGAAAGAACATCTAAGCATCATGGCTATTTCTCAATACTACAACCATATAAAACTCAAGAAAGACGATTTCCAACGTAATGTATTCTACACATCACTATGGCTATATAATAAAATAATAAGCCATTCACCATTCCATAGTAACATCCCAATAATGTGGCCCGTTATGGATGACAAAAAAAGCTTGAAGCCACAACCATTTCATAATACCACCACATTGTAATATAAAAACATTTTACCCAAGTCATCATTTTTAATAGTACCATGACTTTGAGTTATGGAAAGATCAAGATGCAGACTAGAGTGATATTCATTTTTTAAAGTCATGCCCTCAAGAAGAAGAGATAAAGGTCAAAATTTTGATAATCTTCTAAAAGTTATGATTTCTACTTAGAATAATGTGAGGTTGCCCAAGTATAAAAGAAGAAGATAAAGAAATTGTAATAATCTTTCTTATTTTTCTTCTTCTCCCTCATGTAAAAATGAAACCAGGATAACTACAAAACTTAAAAGGTAACTTTCACACTCCCTAGGGGTTCCACAAGCAAGAAAGTGATGAAAAATTAAAAATAACACCTAAAGTTGATGAGCATTGCTTTCAAAAACCTCTTATCTACGGATCGATTCAAGAATATATACCAAACTAGCATAGTCTAGGATTTGTGTAAATTGAGATATGTGATGTGAATTTAGTTTTTTTTATTGAATGAATGTGTTTGATTTATTTTATGTTATGAATATTAATGGATGGTAATTGAATTAAACTTGAACTAGGGTTTCAACTATTTGTAGGTTGTATAATAGTTCCATGGCGGATGATGATAGGTAAATAATAAGGTTCACTAATGCATTTGGTAGGAAGAATTGATAGCCCTTTTGACTTTGATGCACACGAAAAAACTATACCTTAAAACTCAAGATTTAGGTATGATATTCATCATGAGTATGACACTTTTAAAGCTGAAAATGCAAATACTTTTACATATCAATTTATTGTATGTACTTTAAAAGAACTAGTTCTTGATTGGGATAGATGCTATATAGAATATTCTTTCAATAGGTTCACTTTTACTATGGAAGTCATATCATCACCATGGAGGATGGTGATAGACAATTCTTTGGATTCGCATGAGTTTGTTTTGACTCATAAAATGGTGATAGCTTTTATAAATTATTTTTACTCATATGATTCACACTTGTGAAACTTGAGAAAAGTAGACTTTAATTGTATGAGTGGTACTTACGAAGCTGAAAGTAAAAGTGCTAGTTGAAAAAGTAGCCTAAAAGGTATGAGATTATGAATGACTCTAGAAAAAAGATGAATTTATGTCTCTGTGGTGACACACTAAGTTGACATCTACAAGGGGACCACCATTAGTATGAGCTCAATGATGATTACAATCTTATATAATATTAGGGCAATGAGTCATTGCATAATACCTCAACTTTCATTCTTTATTCAAGATAATATAAGCCGAGCAACTTACATATCATAATATAGATTAGATGAATAAACTATGTACTTAAAAATATCTAATAATCTGAGTATCTATTTTTCTAAAAATAGGTTGTCTCATTGTTGAATAGCCAACATATTGATACAATCTATATGGGCTCAATATCTAAACAAAATTTCATTCTTTTACTTGTATGACCCATGTAATTATCGAACTCATTTGATGAGTTACTCTCGTTAATAAGATTTTGAGATATTGCATAACTAATAAAAGTATGTGGCATAATAAAGTCGCAATAAGTTTTTGATATTTTTGTTATGGAATATTTAGTTTAGTTAGTTAACATATGTCATAATTATTCTTGTATAAGGATAACCCTTCTTAGTAGGTTAGTTCGCATTGAGTTTGATAAATATTCTCAAATCTAAAAGCTTAATTTTGTTAACTTGTTTGAATGTGGATAGTTGATTTTTTGATTTTTTTTTATATTTTTTCTTCTTTTTTTTCTTTCCATCCACAAATCTACAAAATCAAAATGTATAGAAAATTTGTCCAAGTCTTTCTAACTAATTGTCTTAAAGAGTTACATGAAAAGAATAAAGCATATTAAATTCAATTTGGGAAAAATGCAATAGAAGTGATCAAAAGTATTAACCCTATTATTAGTCAGAAGAGAGTTATGGATGCTAGGGATATACAAGCTATGAGAAGAGGACATATAATGAATCTAAACCATTTTTAAGATCTTATTGGATAGCTAAAATTGATGAATTATTGAGAGAATTGAGAATAGTTAATGCTATTAATTAAGAAAAGATGAGACAATAGAGAGAAAGAAGTTATGAATTGGGTAAGTCCAAATAAAGTGATGCATCAAAAATTTTAGTAGCTATTGCAAAATTGTTATGGCTGAAAATTTAGAAGATGGAATTGAAGATACAATCTTAGTTGTTTAAAAAGAATAGGAAGAAGTGAATGATAAAATATATTTAGCCAATATGGAAACACTTGTTGTAGAAATGCTTGAAGAGTAAATTAAAGATATGGCCTCAATTGTTCAAAAAAAAGTTAAAGTGAATGACAAAATTATGGCTAAAATAGAGATAAATGTTGTATAAAATCTTGAAGAAAAAAATAAAATATGCGGCCTCAGTTATTCAAGAAGAAGAAGATGAAGTGAGTGATGAAATTTTCATAGCTAGTACAAAAATAATTGTGCTAGGAATTCTGAAGAAGATCTAGAGATAAGGCATTAATTCAGCCCATAATGTTTTGTGGGTTGAATTGGAAAATGTTAATGAGTTGTGTAAATATAAAATAGAAAAAGTCAAGACATTTCACAATGTCAAGGTTAAAGACACAATAAAGAAGAGTCAGACACAAAATACTTCTCTGGATGATGTATATTAAGACAATCATCCATCATCCATGATTGATAGTGAAAGTACAATAAAGAAAGAAGTAAATTAGTATATTGAGAAGCATATTAAGGATATCATGGATCTCTAATAGAGAAAAAAAAGTTTTGAAGGTAGCTATGGATGTTAAACGTAACACTACTTGTGAGGAAACCCAAAAAATTTTTATTTGCTACTTG
This sequence comes from Sapria himalayana, assembly GCA_029783825.1. Lineage (NCBI taxonomy): Eukaryota > Viridiplantae > Streptophyta > Magnoliopsida > Malpighiales > Rafflesiaceae > Sapria > Sapria himalayana. The sequence goes on from JAREIK010002700.1 coordinate 378,223, forward strand.
CATAATGAAATGTGATTATTGTGAGAATAAAAGTTGCATGTAAATATTTATACTTAAATACCTTATCCCCTCCTCAATATGTTAATGAACAACTTCAGGCATGACCTATACTTATACCCCAAACCCTTAAGGGATTCGATTATTTGAGCACTAAACTTATGTTGTGGAAATATTTGCAAATGGCAACGTCCTAGAGGCACAGACTATGGTCATTGGAGGGGAGGAAATAAGTCAAAATAGACCAATAAAAGAAAGATTCTTTCTTATAAAAAAGAATAACATATTCAAACTAATTACTATTCAATATTTTTTTACACAAAGTTGTAGGGTTTTTAGAGCCATCGCTTTGGTGCATAGAAAGAAATAGCCCATCAAAATCTACATGACTTAAGTCATGTCAAGTTTTTAGAGCTATGTACTTGATATTATAGAAGAAAAAGTATTATAAAAGCTATTTGACAAGGTTGTAGTAGTTTTTAGAGAGATGACTTTTGTGCTATAGGAGGAAAAGTATTATATTAGCTATATGGAAAAGTTATTTTTTAGAGCTATGACTTAGAAGGTACTACTTACCATAATGGCATGACTTTAATAAATAAAAGAAATACAAACTCATAAAGTCATGACCTTCAATTACTAGGTCACAATTATAAATACCTAATCCTCGAATCTCCTCCATGAAAATATCTAATTTTCTACTGATGCTAGGATAATTCACCATTAACCCTTTTTTGTTTATTGTTTCGATAATGGAAAGAAGAAATCATCAAAAAAGAATAGCATGGAGATGAGCTATACGGAGAAAGGGAAGTGAAAAAAATCTAGCACCAAAGAAATACTACCTAAAATTGTGACACCCATAGTAACTTTTGATATAGATATTGGGTAGAGATAGATGGACTCCATGCTATCCAAATAAATGTTTTTTAGAGAGAATGGATTCAATGAATACTTCTTCCTTTGGGGATATCAGAAAATAGAATTGGATGTTATTTTTATGCAAAGAGAATGGGAGAAAGCCTCAATTCTAAAAATGTTCTATATAAATTTGGGGGATAGGTGGGTGAAGATGTGCTATGTGAGAAAGATTTGGACTCTTTTTGATAGGAGAATCATTATCAAGTTACTTGGATTCTCTTGTACAAAATGATAGTATTCATTTTAAATCTCTTTCCAAGCAAATCAATTTTTCAGTTATCACTAAATTATTGAAAAATAAAAAGGGTACATGGAGGGTGAGGTCGAAGATCATGTATAGATATTTGATAAGAAAAGAAGTAACAAAAGCAAGTAATGTTTGGTTCTATTTTATATACTCATATATATTACCCATTCTTTATATTTCTATATTTATTCTGGAGAGAACATTTTGCTATAGGCCATACTCATTGTGAGCTGCATTGACATGAAATAAATTTTAGAAAAATTAATTTTTTGTTTACTCAAAGGTAAAATGTCTATTTAACTAATTCATGATTTTTTATTACTTTATTATGTTTAGTAGAAGAAGTTTATATGGTTTAACAACTCGATACAATATGTTTGATAATGTCTCTCCTAATATTATTTGGTATAAATATGGGGTTAGAATGAGATAAAAAAAAGAAGCTAATGCTTGAAGGGGAAGGACTACTAAAATTTGGGAAGAAGACATATCTTTCATCATAGCTAACACATAAGACACAAAAAAAAGATGGAATTCGAAAAGACAAACTAGCCCACATAGAGCATTCCTTAGCTACACATGGTAGTATTATATTTATGGATATTTTACATATTATAAAAAATATAAAGTGAAGTGGAGAGTGAAATAAGGAAGAGCTAAAAAAGAAGATGTATTACTTATGCATAAGAGTAGCAGAAAAGGTAGGAAATTATATTATGATGTGAAAAAATAATCTCCATCAAAAGTGATGCCTTTTGTTACAACTAAAAAAAGTATGAAGATCAGATCTAGAAACTTTTGTAGGAAGGAATGAGATGCATGGATATTGGATTGATAGAAAGTACCAAATCATTTGGAAATCTTTACAAAATAGTTGTGGTAGATTTGAAAAGAGTAATGGAGGAAAGAAACAAAGTGAATGGAAATAAAACAACATAATGGAATATTACTAGATTGATGAAATATGAGAGTATAATGTAAAACAAAAACACATGTATTTTATTATTAGATATTTTGAAGGTATACTAAATTCAAATTGATATAGATAGGAGGCTCTTTATGATATTTTGGTAAATATATTGAATGGGTTATCTATACAAAGAGTAGGTTCATAAAGATCATCTATTTCTTTACCACCATTTGACCACTCAATATTACATTTCACATTTAAGGAATAATATCCTAGGGGAAAATCATATTAGACACATCCATCATTCTATGATTTATATTTATTATTGTTTATTCCCATATTTGATAATGTATCAATTATGATGAACTAATTTGCAATGTTTGATACTATTTTAGTATGTCAGTTTGTTTGATGTTCATACTAGTGAACATTCTTATGTATTTTGGTAGTTTATGATGAAGTGTAGACATAAAAATGTATATAATATGGGTTTATTTCATGACTTTGATATTTTTGAAAATTTAGATACACAATCATTAAATCAATAGATCATTGGGTCTCATATGGTTTTGGTGCTAATTCTTGACCAAAACTCTATCTAATTTGTTGGAGAGTTTCTTGTATGTCATGACCATACTAATTCATTAGCAAAATTATTTCATTATGCAATGCATTTTTAGTGGCAATAATATTATCATTGATTCATAGTCATACTTAGCTCATGAAGTTTAAATGATTTATAGCATTAATACTTCAATATTATAACCAAGTACACCATTAGTGCGTAAGGTCTCGACAAAATCTAAGCACAATGTCTTTATCTTTAATATAGATTGATAGTCTCAAGTTAGAATTATAACCTTTTTAAAAGTATCACCTTTTAAGCTATAAAAAATTATAGGGCCACAACTACTCATGCCAAATTTGTGGTAATTATTTATGCGCATGGGTTTTGGGATACTATTATCAAAGAAAGGCATAGATATGACTTGTATGCTAAAACTAATTACTAGTACCATGACATAATAACAAATACACAACAAAATGAAAATGAAGAAAAGAATGTCAATGTGTCATCCATCCACATTATTAGGGACAATTGAGATATATGAAGAAAAAAATATAAGACAAAGAAGAAGAAATTAAAGAAGTAGATGATCATAATAATGATCATGATTAAGGAGAAGACAAAGAATAAGAGGAAGAAAAGAAGATAAAGTAGTATAAGAAGAATAAAAAAATTAAGATGATGATTATAATGATGATGATGATGAAAATGATGATGACGAAGAAGAAGAATAGGAAGAAGAAGAATAAAAAAAAGAAATAAAAGAATAAGATGAAGAAGAATAAGAAGAAAAACAAGATAATGTTGAAAACTAAGATAGAGAAGAAGTAAAGGAAGAAGAAAATGTTGAAGAAAAATATGAAGAAAGAAGGAGATAATGATTTTGATGATAAAGAAAAGGTATAATTAGAGGTGCAGTGCTGGGCATGGCACGGCCTGTGCCATGTCGTGCCGAGGCCAACTGGGCCTTGTGCCGTGCCTGACCCAGCACGGTTCGGTGGCCCATGGCATGCCCCATCGGCATGGTTTGGGGTCACTCCCGGTCCCACACCCGCACCCGCAGACCTGGGCTCCCGGCTTCTCGCACCCTCACGAGTCACGACTCATGAGTCACGACTCATGAGTCATGGGTCATGGCTCAGCCTATTGTGACTCGGTGAGTCGCGCCTAGATTCCCACACACAAAGACCTTGGGTCGGGTCCAATTAGACCCGACCCACGGTCCCTCTCGATCCGACCCGATCCCCCTCCCCCCCAACAGGCAAAAAAAATTTAAATTTTAGCCGTTGGATCTCACCTCCTACAGCTAGGGGGCAAAATCCGTTGGCCCTCATGATTCTACCCCCTAAAATATTAAAAAAATTTAAAAAAACAAAAAAAAAATTACCTTTTTTTTTAAAAAAATATTTTCTTTAATCTATAAAATCCTCCCCACCTCTCTATAACATTTATGTTTTTCATAAATAGTTATTCTCTCAAATCTCACATATTCACTCTCTCAAAAATCTTGCTCCTCACTCTCGGGACTCGAGATTTCGTCATTTGGCTTGGCTTTTTGGGAATCTCAACTCGGGTTTTAAATTTTGAGCTAGATTGTGGTTCACCGTGCAAGTGATCAACCTTACTACTTTACTGGGTAATGTATTTTAAGTTTTCTTTTTTTTCTCTCTCATTCTCTCTCTAGTCTAGTCGCTCTCTCTAGTCCTATAATAGTTAAATCTAAAATCTATCATCTAGTCTCTACATAAGTGTCATGTTTAACAAAAATCCTAAAAAATGACAAATACTAATAAAAATATTTAAATTTAGAAAATGAAAATCTTATATAGAGGTCTGAGGCTACTGAAACTTTGGTTTCTCTAGTCGTCTCAATCCAAAATTCTAAAAAACAAAAAACTAGGAGGACTTCTAAAGTTTGGAGTCATTTTAATATAATAAAACAAAAAAATATTAGGGGTGAGGAAGAAGAAACGACTTAGATCAAATATTATATGAGAATTTTAACTTGTAAGAGTTCGTTTGTGATAGAGCACTTTAAGAGGAATGCCGAATTATGCACCAAAAAACATAGTCCATTAGATGCTAGGAAAACCTAACTCGGCACTGCATTTTTTGAGACTGGATCTAGTTCACTCTCAACGTTTACTCCGTTCATATACTCCAGCAAGTAGGGTATGGACGGCATGGCCAGACTTATCACATTGATGGGTCTTCCGATTAGATGTTCGAAAGATCCAAGGGTAGTGCGCATCATGGAGACATATTTTTACCCTGCTTATCGTAGGATTCCTAGGTCCACATATAGGAATGGCATACTAAAATTGTATAAGTTAGAAAAACAAAAAAAATAATTAATGAATTTATGGCATATAGTGGAGTGGTGTATGTGACGTCTGATATCTAGACAATTCATGATGAATCATCTTATGCATGTCTCACCAGCCACTATGTAGATTCTGACTGAACTATGAATAAAACAATTTTAGGATTTTCTAAGATTCTCCATCCTAATAATGCCCCGACCATTTTTGAGTGTATGATGAAAATCTTTAGTGAATATAAAATTCAAAATAAAATTTTTAGTGTCACATTCAATAACGCATCTATTAATAGAGTAGCGATTAACATGTTTGTTAGGAATATCAGAGATGCACCATTAGGAAATATTTTTCATGTCAGATGCATGTGTCACGTGATTAACCTAATTATTCAAGTAGGTATGAAGGTGTGTTCCCCTGCGGTGGATAATATACGTAATGTACTAAAATATATTCGCACACCTCGCATACAACAAGAGTTTGGTAGTCTCTATTTGTCTGCGAATCTTAAGAAGAAGAAATTCCAATCGAATGTGAGACATCGCTGGAATTACACGTACCTGATGTTGGAGTCATGTCTTAGTTACGAACATGTGATATCCGACTACGTCAAAAGTAAGAGTAACGAACTTATTATTGATGACACTGACTGGGCTTTAGGAATTATATTTATGAAATTCCTGAAGATTTTTTATGACACGACAAACATGTGTTAGTCAGTTTATACGGCCATGACTTGCATTGCACTTAAGTGCATGTGCAACATTAGTAGCATGTTTAGTAAGTATCAAGCTGACCCGACACTTAGCCATATGGTTGCATAGATGGAAACCAAGTACTTAAAGTACTGGTCCACCGTTCCATCTCTTTATTGCCTCGCTGCATGCATGGACCCTAGGCTTAAGGTGGAAGGGTAGAAAACACCCTTTCTTACATTTCCTCATGCATGAACCTGGAAGATCCACCTGAAGTGTTCATTCATGAGAAGTTGACTGACCTGTTCACATACTACGATACTAGATATGGTGGTGGTAGTGGTAGTAGTGAGACTATGATTATGGACAAGGATACCTTGTTCGGAGATGATGATTTATCGATTCAACTAATGAGGGGGAAACGTTGGGGCGGAACATCACATAGGAGCAAGATTTCTCGGTACTTAGATACCGATTACTACTCAATCCTATCACATTCTAATACTAATAATCTTGATATATTACAATGATGAAAATCATATGAGTCCACCTTTCCTGTGCTATCTAGGATGTCACAGGATCTACTGACTCCTTCGGTGTCGAGCGTAACATCAGAGTCTCCATTTTCTGTTGCAGTGAACGTGATTTCAGATAGGAGATTGAGATTATGTCCAGATATTGTTGAGGCCTAGGCTTGTTTGAAAGATTGGGAGGATTCGAGATTTAGCATCCATGATCGTGCTGGAGCTGGGATAGGGACTGCATCTGCATCCACTAGGAAAGCAGAGGAGTTGATTGCTGATGATAATAATCCATATGATAGTGATCTTGATGTTTGTGCTGATGATGCTCATGATATGCCGTTTGACGATTGATGATTATTTACAGCTTTTTGACTTCGATGTTTTGTTTTTTATTGATTGTATGATTTATTTTTATGTTATGTTGAAACTTGAATTTGTTTTGTTCGGACATTCAGTATCTATTGGCTGATTTCCTGATTGGTCATTTCTCATTTGGTTTGCTTTGGTTTTTTTGAATTTTTAATTTTTTTTAACAAAATTTGTTGCTGTGGTCATTTCTCATTTTTCATTTAAAAATTTTAAACTCTATAATTTAATTCTAATAAATTATAAACGAATTTTATTTTAAATTATAAAAAAAATTAAACTTTGTAATTAAATAAATTTTTAACAATTTTAATTTTATAATATTAATATATTATACCTTATCTAATAATTCTATATATAATATAATATATATTCTATTTAAACTAAAAAATTAAACTTTAAAAATTTTTAAAAAAATTTAATCCAGGCCCGGACGGGCCTGGCTTTGATAAATCATGCCTAGCCAGGCCTGGCACGGTACAGTAATCGTGGTGTGCCTAGCCTGGCACGAAAGCATGGCCGTGCTCTAAAAAAATGGTCCAGGCCGGCCTGACCCTGCCCGTTTGAAACCTTTAGGTATAATAATAAAAATAATAATAAGATGATGATGATGAATAATAAGAACAATAATAGGAAAATAAGAAAAATAAGAAGTAAAAAAAAAAGATGAAGATGGCTTCGAATAAAAATAAGTATAAGAATGAGAAGAAACAAATAAGTGCAAGAATAATAAATAGAAAAAGTAAATGATGATGAAAATTAGGAAAAAGAAGTAGAAGACTTAGAACTATGAGTTAATTAATAAGAAGATGAAAAAGAATAATAGGAGCATGAATAAAAACAAGAAGAAAAAAAAGAAGATGATTAAAAAGAAAAAGAAAATGAAGAGGAGTGATACAAAAAAGAAGAAGATGATGAAGAAAATATAGAAAACAAAGAAGAAGAAGATGATGAAGAAAATATAGAAAACAAAGAAGAAGAAGAAGAAGAAGAAGAAGAAGAAGATGATGATGATGATGATGATGATCAAGATGATGGAGAGTAAGAAGAGGAAGAAGAAAAAAAATAAGAAGATAAATATGAAGAAGAAAAAGTAGAAGAAAAAGAAACATGATAAGATGAAAAAGAAGGAGAACTAGAATATAAGACAAAGGAGAAGAAGAGGTAGAAGAAGAAGAAAAAAAGAAGAAGAAGAAGAAGAAGAAAAAGAAGTAGTAGTAAGAGAAAAAGAAGAAGAAGAAAAATAAGATGATGGTGATAGTGAATAAGAAAAAAACCAAGAATATGATATAGGTGAATAAGAAAAAAATAAATACAAAAAGAAGACAAATAAGAAGATAAAAAATGAATAAGAAGAAGTTGATGATGATCATGATTATTATTATGATCAAGAATAAGATGAAGAATAAGAAGAAGAAATTTATAATTATAAAGATAACGATGATGATGGAGAAGAAGTAGAAGTAGAACAATAATAATATGAACTTGAAAATGATAATAATAATAATGCTAAAAATAGCAAATAAGAAGAACATGAAGAAGTAGAAGATGAAGAAGTATAAGAAGTACATTAATGATTAAATGAAACATATGATTTACACGTAGTACAAAAAGACAAAGAAGAAGAAAAATATAATTTTGAAGATGATCATTATGAAGAACATAATAGAAAGAAGAACATCATCATCATCATGGTGAAGAAGGAAAATAAGTTAAAGTTGAATAAGTATAAATAAATAAGAAGAAAAAAAAGAAAAGAAAAAAAAGAAGAAGGTTAAAAAGAAGAATAATATGAGAAAGAAGATTATAAAGAAAAAAGCAGAAAATGATCAAGAAGGAGAAGAAGAAGAAGAAGATAATGATGATGATAAACAAAAAGTCGGGGTTGTTGTAGAAGAAGATGATGATGATGATGATGATGATGTTGTTGTTGATGAGATGTAAAAAAAGAAGAAGAAGAAAAAACATTAGAAGAAGAATAAAAAAAAAGAATTTCAATAGAATAAGAAGAAGATGCTGATGAAGAAAAAAGAAGTATGGGAACAAGATGATGATGATAAAGAAGTATAAAATCATAAAGAAAAATAAAAAATTAGAAGGAGACTAAATAAAGAATAACATGGAGAAGAATTTGATGTTGTAGAAGAAGTAGAAGGAGAGTATAATGTAAAAAAATATGAATATCTAGAAGAATAAAAAGTCTAAGATAAAAAAAGATGAATAAGAAAAATAAGAAGAAGATGATGATGAAGATGACCAAGAAGAAGAAGAAGATGATGATCATGATGATGAAGATAGTGAAGAAAAGTAGGAGAAGAATAACAAAAAGAACAAGAAAAAGAAGAAGAAAAAGAAGAAGAAAAACAAGATGAAGAAGAAGAAAAAGATGATGATGATGAAGAATAAGAAGATGAAAAAGAAGAAAAAGATGATGATGATGTTGATGATGATGAATAAGAAGATGAAGAATAAGAAGATAAAGAATAAGAAGATAAATAAGAAAAAGATAAAAAAGATTGAAAAGAGAAAAAAATAAGATGAAAAAAAACAAGAATAATAAGATGAATAAGAATAAGAATAAGAAGATAAAGATGAAGAAGAAGAATTTAAAGATGATGATGATGATGATGAAAAAAAAGGAAGAAGAAAGTAAATTTAAAGTAGAAGAAGTAGAAAAAGATGAAGAATAAGTTGAAGAAGAATATCTAGTAGAATGCAAAAAAGAAGAAGCAAATAAATATGTTATTGAAGAAGAAGATGATGAAGATGATGATGAAAAAGAAAAGAAAAAAAAACGAATAAGAAGAAGAAGAATAAGGTGATGAAGATGATGATGAAGAAAAACAAAAAGTAGTATTGATAGGAGAAGAAGAATATGAATAAGAAAAATAATAATAATAATAAATAATAATATTAATACAAAAAATGAGAAATAGTTATAGAAGAAGATGGTGATGATTATAATGATAAAAATGAAAAATAAAGTCAAAAAACAAGAAAAATATGAAGCCGAAGAAGAAGAATAAGTATAAGAATAAGAAGTCAATGTTTATGAGGAGGAGGAATACGAAGAAGAAGAAGAAGATAGAAAAAAAATAACAAAAAAAGAAGGAGGAGAAGAAAAAGTTAAAGAACAAGAAGGAAAATAAGAAAAATAAGGATAAGTAGAATAAGATATAGATGAACAAGAAGGAAACGAAGAAGGAGAAGAAGAATAAGAATAAGAAGAATAAGAATAACAATAAAAATAAGAATAAGAATGATATTAAAATAATAATATTAATAATAATGAGAATAAGAAAAAGAAGAAGAATGATAAGAAGGATAAGAAGAAGAATAAGAAGAAGAATAAGAAGAAGAATAAGAAGAAGAATAATAATAATAATACTAACAATAATAATAATAAGTAGTAGTAGTAGTAGAATAAAAATAAAGAAGAAGAAGAAAGAAAATAAATAAATAGATGAAGATGAAGAAGAATAAAAAAAGAAAAAAATAGAATATGATGAAAAAGTTGAAGAAGTAGAAGAATATTAACAAGAAGTAGAAGAATATTGACAAGAAGTAGATAAAGAATAAAAGTAAAATAAGAAGTAAAATATGATGAAGAAGAAGATGAAGAAGTTGAAAAAATGGAAGAGAAGACTGAGAAGAAGATGGAGTAAAAGAAGTTGGATAAGAAAAAGATTGTGAAGAAGATGGAGATGATGGTGTTGTATGATAATTATGATGATGATAATTATAATGATGATAATTATAATGATGATAATGAAGAAGAAGAAGAATAAAAAAAAATAAAGTAAATTTGTAGTTGAAAAAGTTTTAAAAAATGGATAAGAAGGTGAAGAAGATCTAGTAGAATGCAAAAAAGAAGAACATTAAAATAAAAAGGATAAAGAAGAAGAAGATGATGATGATGATGATGAAAAGACGGAAAAAATGAATATGAAAAACATTTGAAAGAAATAATAAGAAGAAGAATAATAAGATGATGATGATGAAGATTAAGAAGAAGAATAAGATGAATAAAAATATGATAATCTAGAAAAACAAGAAGTAATAGATGAAAGGAGAAGGAGAAGATTAATAAGAATAAGAATAATAATAATAATAATAATTGTACAAACAAAAAGAAATAGTTGTAGAATGAGAATACTGTGATGATGATGATGATGATAGAGATAAACATGAAGTGAAGAAGAAGAAAAGTATATAACAATGAGATGAAGACAATGATGATAAAGAATAAAAGAGGATGAAGAAGATGAAAAAGTAGATGATCATGAAAAACAATGAACGAAGGAAGCCTAAGAATAAAATTATGAAGAAGAAGAAGAATAAAAAAGATTAAACAATACAAAGAAGAAGAAATAAAAGTATATGGTGATCATGAATAAGAAGAATACTAGAAGCATGAGGAAGAAAAGAAGTTGAAGTCGAAGAAGAAGAAGAAGAATAAGATGTTGCTGATGATGATGATAATAATGATAAATATGAACAAGAATAAAAAATACGAATATGAAGATGAATTAGAGGGAAAAGATGATGATAATAAAAAAATAAGAAGAATAAAAATAATAATAAGAAGAAGAACGTGAATAATAAGAAAAAGAAAAATAAGAAAAAAAGCAATAAGATGAAGAAGAAAAAGAAGAATATGATAAATAAAAATAAAAGGAAGAATAATATGTTGAAGAATAATAATAAGAAAAAGAAGAAGAAGATGATGATGATAATTATGATGATAATGATAAAAAATATAATGGTAGAATAAGAAGTAGAAGAATAAAAAGAAGATGATTATAATGATAATTATGGAGATTTAGAAGAAGAAGATTAAAAAAAGTTGATAATGATGATGATGTTGATGATGGTCATGATCATGATGACCAAGAAGAAGAAGAAGACAAAAAAAATGATGATGATGATGAAGCCAAAGAAAAACTAGATGATGAAGTTGAATAAGTAAAATAAGAAGTAAAAAAAGTGAAGAACAAAAATAATAAGGCAAAGAAGCAGAAATGTAAAATAAAAAATTTAAAAATAGAAACAAAAAACAAGATTACAAAGAATATTATGATGATCACAATGATATTGATTATGATGATGATGAATAAAAAGAATAAAAAGAATAAAAAAGAATAAAAAAGAATAAAAAAGAATAAAAAAGAATAAAAAAGAATAAAATAGAATAAAAAAGAAGATAATAACTATAATGGAAAAGATGATGATGTTAATGATGATGATGAATAAAAAGATAGTGTAGAACAAGAAGGAAAAGAAGAAGAAGAAGAAGAAGAAGAAGAAGAAATGAATATGATGAAGTAAAAAAGTGATGAAGTATAAGTAGAAATAGAAGAAAAATTAGAATAAAAAAAATAAGTATTAGAATAAGAGGTAGTTGTAGTAGTAGTTGAAAAATAAGAAAAAAAACACACAAAAGAAATAGAAGAAGAATAAGAAAAGAAGATAATGAAGATGAAGAAGAAGAAGAGACAAGATGCAATTAAGATGAAGAATATGAAGATGAATGTGAACGAGAAAAAGATATTAAAGAACATGATAATGATAATTAAGAAAGAGATGAAGAAGAATAAGTAGTAGAATAAGATGATAATGATGATATTGAAGAAGAATAAGTTGATTATGATGCGTTTGTTGATAATTTAGATGTAGATGGAGGAAGAGGTAGAGGTAGGAGAGGAGACAAACATGAGGAAGACTAAAAAGATAATGATAAAGTTTAAGAAGAAAAAGTTCATGTATTAGAAAATATATATTGAAAAAGAAAAGAAAACAAAATAGAAGGTGATTACAAATAAGGAACAATAGAAGCAGAATATAAAGAAAGAGAAGAATAATAAGAAAAAAAACATAGAAGAAGATGATAATGAAGATGAAGATGATGATGATGATGATGAAAAAGAAGATGTTGTTGATAGAGAAATAAATAAAATATGATCAAAAAGATGAATATGAAGATGCTTACGATGTAGAAGAAATTAAAGAGGAATATCATGATAAAAAAGTTGTAGTAGAAGAAGATTTTAATGAAAAAGAAAAATAATAATATGATAAAAAAGAAAAAGTAGAAGAAGAAATATAAGAAGAATATGCTATTGATGATGATGAATACAAAGTCAAAGAAGAAGATTAAGAATTGGAATAATAAAAATAAGAAGATGATGTTGACAAAGAGAATGAAATAGTATAAGACTATGAAGGGGAAGTTAAAAAAAGTGGAGAAAAATGAGTGTAAGAAGAACAAGAGTATGATTAAGAAGAAGATGATGATTAAAAAGATAATGAAGTAGAAGAAGATGATGATAAAATAAGAAAACAAGAAGAATATGAAGATCAAGATGGGAAAGATTAAAAATTAAAAAATGTAGAAAAAGGAGGAGATGAAGATGAAGAAGTTGAAGAAATAGGATAAGATGAAAAAGAAGAACAAAAAATAAAGACAAAACAATTTAATGAGACAAAAAAAGTAGAATAAAAAGATTATGATGCTGATGATACTGAAGATGTTGATGAAGAATAATAAGATAGATATGAAAAATAATAAGAAAATTATGATGATGATGATGATGAAGAAAAAGATGAAGAATACAAGTAGGTAGAACTAAAAGAACATGCTTATGATGATGATGATATATATATATATAATTAGAGAAAGTAAAAAGAACACGAAGAAGAATAAGAAAATGAAGACATTAATGATGAAGATTAACAAAAAAAATAAGCTCGAAAGAAAAAAGAAGAAAAAAATCATAAGAACAAGAAGAATAAGAGGAAAAAAAAATAAGAGGAAAAGAAAGATGATGACATATAATAGGAAGATAATGATCATCATCATCATGATCTTGAAGATGAAGAAGATGAAGTTGATGATGATGATGACCAAAAATAGAGGAAGAATAAGAAGAAGAAGATGGTGACAATGATGATGATGTAGAAGAATGATAAGAATAAGAAAAAAATGATGAAGATTAAAAAGAAGAAAAATAGTAGTAGAAGAAAAATACAAAGAAGATGATGAAGAAGAAGTTGATGATGATCATTATGAAGATGAAAATCATCCTCATTATGCTGATAATGATGATGATGAATAAGAAAAAGAAGAATAGGTTTATAACTATGATGATGATGATGAAGTAGGAAATGATGATTATGATGATTAAGATGTTGAATTAGAAGTGAAATAAGTTGAAGAAGAAAAATAGTGAGAAGAAGATTATAATGATGATGATTATTATGATGAATATAGTAAAGAAAAAGAATAGATATAAGTATAAGAAGGAGTTAATGAAGTGGAAGTAGTAGAAGAATCATAAGAATACAAAAAAGAAGAAAAAGATGGTGCTCATGATGATGATTATGATGAACTTAAGAAGACGAAAATTATCAAGATGATGATCATGATGATGAACAAGAAGAAAAAGTTGATGTTGAAGTTGAAGAAATAGATGATGATGAAAAAGTAGACAAATAAAAAGATGAAAAAAAAGAATAAGAAAAATTTAAGATGAAAAAAATTGTAAAGAAGAAGAGGAAGCAGATGATGATGATGGTGAAGTTGAAGAAGAAAAAGAAAAAGAAGATGAAGAAGATGATGATGATAATGAAGTTCAAGTAGAAGAAAAAGATGATGATTATGGTGATGATGAATAAAAATAAAATAAGAATAGATTAAGATAAAAGAAGGAAAATATAAAAAAGTTAAAGTCTAAGAAAAAGAAAAAGTAGAAAAAAGAGAAAAAAATTAAAAAAAGAAGAAGATGATGATGATGATCATTAACTTGTTTATTATGGTGTTGAAAAAGATGAAGAAGAAATTGATGGCTATGATTGTGATGATGAAGTAGAAGAAGATGATTATGATGATTATGATGTTGAAGAAGAAGTTCAGGAAATTAAAGAAGAAAAATTAAAATGATAAGAATAATAAGAAGAAAAAGATGTTGCTGCTGATGATGATAAATGTAGAGAAGAAGAAGAAATGAAAGAAGTAGAAGATGAAAAAGATTAAGAAGTAGATAAAGAAGTTAATAAAGTAAGAAAAAGAAGAAGTAGTAGAAGAAGACAATGAAGAAGAAGAAGAAGATGATGTTCATAATGATGATTATGAAGAACATAAAAGGAAGAAGATGATCATGATGGTCATAATGATCATAATAATGATCATGATGATAAAGAAAGAGGGGCTGAGGTAGAAGAAGAAGAAAAAAAAAGAGTTAGAAGAATAAAAAGAAGAAGAAGATGATGATGATAAATAAAAAGATCAAGAAGAATTAAAAAAGTAAAGATAATGTCAAAGAATAAGAAAAACAAGAAGAAGAAGATAAGGATGAAAAAGAAGTATTAGAATGGGAAGAAGAAAAGAAGATGAAGAAGAATAAAAATAAGTTGAAGAATAAAAAGAATATCAAGATAATGATAATGAAACTGGAGAACAACAAGAGAAAGAAAAAGAAGAAAAAAGAAAAAAAAAGAAGAAAAAAAAGAAGAAGAGATATTAGTTGATGATAAGAAGTAAATGTTGATAAAAGTTGATGATAAGAAGAGAAAAAGAAGAAGAAAGAAGTAAAAATCAAAATGATGAAGAAGAAGAGAAAGTAGATGATAATGAAGTATAAATAGAATAATAAGAAGGATAAGATGATTAAAAAAATAATTAGAAGAAGAGATAATAGTTTATTAGTATAAAAAGAAGAAGAAAAAGATAAAGAAAAATAAAAATAAGTGGAAGATTATGATGAAGAAGAAGAAAGAAAGAAGAAGAGTAGAAAGAAAAAGATGAAAATGAAAAAAGATAAAAAGAAGTAGAAGAAAAAGATGATTTTAATGTTGGTGGTGGTGAAGAATGAGAAGAAGAAGAAGCTGCATTTGAAGAAAAAGAAGAAGATGATGAATTTGAAGAAGAAGAAGAAGATTATGATGACGTTGATGAAAAATAAGAACAAGTCAAAGAAATAGATAATGAGATGAAGAAGTAGGTAGAGAAGTATTAGGAGAAGCACATAAAGAAGTAGAATAATGAAAAGTATTAGGAGAAAAATAAGAAGAATAAGAAGAAGAAAAAAGAAAAAGAAAGATATGAAGATGAAGAAGTAGAAAAAAAAGATTAAAATGATCATGATGCTAATTAATATAAAAAAAACAAGAAAATAAAAATATGTAGAAAAGAAGAAAACTAAAAAATAATGAAGAATAAGAAGAAAATAATAAAAAAGGTCAATCAAATAAAGATGAGGTTAATATTGAAGAAGAAAAAAAAGAAAAAGAAGAAGAATAAGAAGATGATGATGATATAACAAAAAAGAAGAATGAGAAGAAGATGATAATATTGATGATGATGGTGATGAAGATTAAGGAAAGAAGTGGAATAAATACAAAAAATAAAAGAATAAAAAAAGAACAAAAATATTAGAAATAAGAAGAAAAAGTAAAACATGAAGAAGAACAAAAGAATAAAATAAAAAAGAAAAAGTAGAATATGAAGAAAAGAATAAGAAGATAAAGAAGAATTAAGAGAACAAAAAAATAGTAGAAGGAGAATAAAATTAAGAAAAGTTGAAGATCAACAAGATGAACGTGAAAAAGAATGGCAAAAAAAAAAGATGATGATGATGATTACAAAGACGAAGTTGAAGAATAAGAACAAGAAGTAGAAGAAGATGACGAATAAGAAGAAAAAACACACATATAAAAAAATAACAAGAAGTAGTTGCTTAAGAAGATGATGAAAATGAGAAGGAAGAAAAAATAGAAAAATATAAAAAAGAAGAAGTTTTGGAAGAAGATGAAATAGACCAAGAACAAGAAGAAGAAAACAAGGGAATGATTAAAATAATATTGTGATTAAGAAGTAGAATAGTAATTTGAAGACAAAAAAGAATAAGAAAAAGTAGAAAATGAAGAATGAGATTAACATCATGGCTACATCCTAGTGCAGTAACATTTTCTTTAAGATGACTCAGTAGTCTCAAGTCATAGTCACAAGCTTTTATAAAGGCATCTTTTGAGGTAGATAAAGTTACACAACATAAGCTACTCAAACTCTATATATGGACATGATTAACATTGTGACTTTTGGACACAAAATATTATAGAGGGAATTACTCGAGTATGATCATTCTCTAAGGCTACAACTCTTGTCCTCAATAGAAAAAAAATTTATGACATTTATATTTTGGTTAAGTGTTAGGGTTATGGTATCTTTTCCATGCTATTTCGATATGATATATGAGATAAATCATGGCTAGTATCATGGTCATTCCCAATGTCATGACTACTTGAGATACATGAGTATCATTCTCAATGTTAAAGCCATTTCCCAACACCATGGCAATATAATGATCAAAGGTTATCAATGCCAATGCCATGACCATTCTCGATGCCATGGTTATATCTAACTCTCTAGGTTCTCTATATGCAAGCATGGGATGCAAGACAATCTAATCCATATAGTTTCAATGCACAACTCTCAACCCCTCCCCCCCCCTCCCTTTATGGTATATTTGGAAAATTCATGTCAAAATAGTATGTGATCTAGGGTTTGTGAACTTTGTTTTTGTGATGTTAAAATGGTTTTATATTTATGAACGAGCTTTTATTTATGTTGTCTTATTGATAATGAAGGATAGATGATTAAATAAAACATGATTTAGGATTTTGACTATTGGTGGTTTTGTTTCAGATTACCATTGTGGAAGGTGAGGTTAACCATGAGTCTCAATTACACATATAGTATGAAAGAAGTGATAGCCCTTTTGACAATGATATGCAAGAAAAACATATATATTAAAACACAAAATTTGGGTATATTAATTATTGTGAGTATGATATCTATGAAGCTAAAAGCATAGATACTTTTACATGTCAATCCATTGTACATGTCTTAGAAGAACATGTTCTCAATTGAGATAAACATTATAAAGTATATTCTCTTAAGAGTTTCAATTTTAATATGGGAGACACGTTGTCACCAATAAAAATGGTGATAAGTATTACTCGACTTATACATTAGTACATTATGATTCATAAGGTGGTGATATCTCATTTAAGTTATTTTTAATCTTATGATTCCAACTAATAAGATTTGAGGAAAGAAAATGTTAATTATGTGAGTGTGATGCCTATGAAGCTGAAAGTGAAAATGCTTACAAACCATATCGATTTTTAGTTTTCATTATACTTGAGGCTAGAGAATAAGTGTGTACATATGAAGCAACTATCAATGATAGTTAAGCATTTACCTAAAAGGTATGGGATTATGAATGACTATTAAGCAAAGATGAATTAATATTTTAGTGGTGATGTACCGAGAGGAAGACTATGAGGGAACCACCCATTAAGATGGTCTCATTGGTATTAACCACCTTATATGACATTAGCATAAGGAGTCATTACACATTATCCTAAACTATATTCTAAGTCTAAAAATAATATAATCCAAACTATTTAAACATAAATCACATAAATTAAATGAACAAATTTATTGATCTAAAATTAATTTCATAATCCACAAAAACTTGGTTACTAAAATTGAGTTATTTCATTGTTGATTGAGAAAACTACTTATATAATTCCTAAATGATTGATATCTAGATGAGAGTCCTCTTTACTACTTGTCTAATCCATATACTTATAATCTATATTAATGAGATACTTTTTCCAATAAGCTTTTGGAACAATACCTAACCAATAAAATTAGGTAGCATAATAATGTTGTAATAAGGAATTAGAAGAAGATAAATAAGAATAAGAAAAATAAGATAATAATGATAATGAAGATGAAGATGAAGAAAAGGATGAAGAAGAAAGTCTAATATAAGAATATGATGAATAAGAATAAGTGGATAATAATGATGATTATTATAAAGATAATAAAAGATGATACATATTGCCTTCTTTATGATTACAAGGAAAAAAAGAAGGCAAAGAAGAAGAAAAAAAAAGAAGAAAAAGTAGTAGGAATGATGATAATAATGAAGAAGAAGAAGAAAAAGAAGTTGGTAATGATGATGATGATGAATAAAAACATGAAGAAAATGAATATAATGAAAAAGATAATGATAATGATAATGATAATGATGAACAAGAAAACAAACAAGAAGTAGATTATGAAGCCAAATATGTAGAAATAGTAGAGAAAGACAAATAGAAGAAGGTGCTAATGATGATATAGAACATAAGGAACAAAATGATGATGATTATGATGATGAAGATAAAAAGGATGAAGAATAAGATAAATAAGAAGAATAAGATGATGATGATGATGATGATGATGATGATGTTTAAGTTGAAGTAGAAAAAGCAGAAGAAGAAGAGAAGAAACATAATAAAATGAAAAAGAATATGAAGATGTAAAAAAATAGAAGAAGAAGATAAAGAAGAAAAAAATATTTAAGAGAAAAAGAAAAAGAAAAATAATGAAAATGAAAAGAATGTGACAAAGAATAACAAAAAGAATAAGACAAAAAATGTAGAAATGAGTTATAATGATTATCATGATTATGAGGAAGAAGAAGATAACAACGATGAAAAACAAGAAGAAGATAAAGAAGACTAAGAAGAATAAAAAGAATATGAAGTAGAAGAAAATGAGTAAGAAGAATAATAATAATAAGAAAAAGATGAAAATCAATTTTAAATTAAAGAAAAACAAGAAGAAGAAGATGATGATGATAATGAAGTAAATTAAAAAAAGAAGAAGAAGATAATAATAATGAAGATGATAAAGAATTATAAGAAGAGATAGTAGTAGTAGAAGAAGAAGAAGTAGTAGTAGTAGTTAAAGAAAATAAAAAAATAGAAGAAGAAAAGAAGAAAAACAAAAAAAGAAAATAAGAAGAAACCAAAGAATAAGACTAACACAAAGAATAAGATGAAGAAAATGAAAAGAATAAGGTCCATAAGTTGATGATGAATATGGAGTACAAAAATAAAATGTAGAAATATAATGTGATGATGATGAAAAAAAAGTAGAAGAAAAAAAAAGAAGAATAAGAAGTATAAGAACAAGAAGACAAAGAATATGATGATGATAAAAAAGAAAAATAGGAAGAGGAAGAAGAACAACAAAATGAAAAAGAAAAAAAATATAATAAGAAGAAAAATAGAAGAATAAGAAGAATAAGAAGAATAAGAAGAAGAAGAAAATGAAGAAGTGGTATTAGTAGTAGTAATAGAAGTAAAAGAAGGAGAAAAAAAATGAATAACATGAAGAAGAACAAAAAAAGATGAAAAAAAAATAATAAAGAATAAGAAGACAATGATACTAATGATGATGATGAAGAAAAAAAAGAAAAAGAATAAAAAGAAGAAATAAAAGTAGAACATAATGAAAAAGAACAAGAATGGAAAAAAATAAAAAAAATAATAAAGAAAAATAAGAAAAAGTAGATGATAATGGTGATGATTATGAAGTATTAGTAGAATAATAAAGCGGTGAAGAAAAAGAAGAAAATGAAAAAGAAGAAAAAAGATGATAAAAAGATAAAAATGATGAAGAATAAGAAGAAGATGATGATTATAAAGAAGAAGAAGAAGAAGAAGAAGATGATGATGATAATGATAAAGAAAATAAAAAAAAAGAAGAATAAGAAAAATATGATAAAGATAAAAAATAAGGGGAAGAAGAAGAAGATGATGATGATGATAGTGATGGAGAAAGAGTAGATAAAAATTAGCAGTAAGAGGAGAACTTGAAGAAGAAGAAAAAAAAAGAATGAAAAAAGAAGTAAATTTAGAAGAAGAAGAATAATAATAATAATAATAATAATAATGAAAAATGAAGAAGAAGAAGATAGTGATGAAGAAAATTAAGAAGATATAAAGAAGAATTATAATGAGAAGAAGTTATATAGATCAGGAAGATGAGGATGATGATGAATGAGAAGAAAATAAAGAAAAAGAAAGAATAAAAAGAATAAGATGAAAAAGGAAAAAAGGTTGACGATGAAGAATATGAAAAATAAAGTTCAATATAATGAAAATGAAGAATAAGAAGAAGTAGAAGAAGAATTGTAAGATGATGATGAAGAATTAGATATAAATAAGAAGAACACGAAAAAAATAACATAATAAAAAAGAAGAAAAAGATGTGAATGAGAAGAAAAAAAAGATGTTGATATTGAAGAAGAACAAAAAAAGAAGAAAATAGAGAAGAAAACGAAAAAGAAAAAATGAACAAAAAGAATACAAAAAAAGAAAAAGAAAAAAAAATCCAAGAAAAAGAAAACAATTAGAAAAAGAAAAAGATAATGATATTGAAAAAGAAAAAGTAAAATAAGAATAAGATACAGAAGAAGTAGACCAAAAAACAAAAATAAAAAATGATGATGAAGATAATGATAAAGAAAAGAAGATTATAAAGATGATGATGATGAAACAAAACAAGAAGAAGAAGAAGAAGAAGAAGTAGTATTAGTGGATGGAGGATGGGTAGGAGGACAAGGAGGCGAAAAGGATAAGGCTGAACAATATGAAGAAGATTAAGAAGAAAAGAATATGAGGAAGAAGAAAATGATGATGCTAAAGATATAGAATAAAGTGAAGAAGAATAAGATAAAGTTGAAGTTTAACAAGTAGAAGAAGAAGAAGAAATATTAGAAGAAGATAAAAAATTGAAGAAGACAAATACGAGGAATACTAAAAAAAGATGAAAATGATGAAGATGAAGTTGAAGAAGAAGAAAAAAGAAGAAGAAGAATAATAATAATAATAATAAGATAAAGATGATGATCATGATCATGTCTAAGAAGAATAAGAAGTAGTTAATGATGAAGAATAAGAAGAAGAAAAAGATGATGATGATGATGATGATGATGAGTAAAAGAAAAAGAAAAAGAAGAAGAAAAAAAATAAGAAGAGGAAGTAGTTGAAGAAGAAAAAGTTGAAGGAGGAGGACAAAAAAAAATTTCTGAAGAAGAAGAAAAAAAATTGAAAAAAAAGAAGAAGATCATGATGATGATGATGAAAATGAAGATGAAAACAAGAAGAAGAAGAAGAAGAAGAAGAAGAAGAAGAATAAGAAGAAGAAGAATAAGAAGTAGTAATAGTAGAAACCAAAAAAAATGAAGAAAAAGAAGAAATTGTTGGAGATGATGATGATGATCAAAAAGAAAAAAAAAGAAAATCAAGATGATGATGATGAATAAGTAAAAAAATAAAAAGAAGAAAATGGTAATAATGATTATGAAATAAAAAAAAGAAGAAAAAGATGATGAAGATGATACATAAGAAGATGAAAAATAAGAAGTTGAAGAAGAAGAAGAAGGTGATGATGTTGATGATGATGATGATGATGATGATTAATAATAGAAGAACAATCAAATGAAAACGAAGAATAAGGAATTGTAGAAGAAGAATAAGAAAAACAAATAGATTAATAATAGTGTGAAAAAGAAAAAAAAGATGATGAATTGGAAAAAGAAAAAGAAGAAGTGCCTAAAGAAGATGATGATCATCATGATGAAGAGAGAATAAAAAATAGAAGATGATTATGAACAAGTTCAAGAAGAAAAATAAGAAGAATAAGATGGTTAACTTGTAAATGATTAAGAAGAAAAACATTATGAAGATGAAGAAGAAGGAGATGATGTAGGAGAATAAGTAGAAAATGAGCAAAAATAATGACAAAAGAAATAGATTATGAACAATAGGAAGAAGAAGAATAAACAAAATATATAGAAAAGAAATGGTAAAGAATCTGAAGAAGGCAAAGAAGAATTAGTCGAATAAGTAAAAGTATTAGGCAAGAATAAGAAGAATAAGATGTATATGGTTATCATGATGAACATAAGAATAAGAAAAAAAAAGATAATAATGATGATGATATATAATAAAAAAATAGAAGACGAAAAAAATGATGATAATAAGTTTAATGTTGAATACAAAGAAAATCAAGAAAAAGAAGATGAATAATGATAAAGAAAAAAATAGGGTGAAAAAGAATAATATCGAAAAGATTAAAAAGAAGAAAAAGATGAATAAGAAGGAAAAAAGTTGAAAGTGAAGAATAAAAAAAAGAAGGAAGAAGGTGATGAGGAAGAAAATGATGATGAAGAAAAATAAAAAGATGAAGAAGAAAAAAAGTAAATATAAAAAATTAAAGAATAATAATAATAATAATACTAATAATAATAATAATAATAATACTAATAATAATAATAATAATGAGTAGATCATGATGTTGATGGTAATCATGATCATGAAAAAGAAGTAGATGAGCAATAAGAATGATAAGAAAAAGAAAAAAAAATATGAATAAAAACAAGTTGAACATGATGATCATGATGATTTATACTACTAATAAGAAAAATAAAATAGAAGATAAAGAATAAAATAAAAAAGATACATTAGACAAACATGAAGTTTAGTAAAATGAAATTGGAAAAAAAAGAAAATCAAGAAGATGAAGATAATGAATAAAAAGAAGAAGTATAAAAAAATATAATAAAAAAATAAATAGAAGAATAAAAAGATGACGATGATAGAATTGTTAGGTAGGCCGGGCAGCCTGGGCATGGCACGAGGCATGTCCCGATTAAGGCATGCCTTGCCTTGCACGACATGGTCCAAAACCATGCCTAGACTTGGGTCGTGCTGGCCCAAGGCACAACTCAAGACATGTTGGCCCAAGGCACAACTCAAATCATGTTGGCTCAAGGCATAACTCAAGTAATGCTGGGCTAGATGTTTTCATGACTCTTGTTTATCTAGAAGTTGACATACCTTATATTTGACTAGGCATGACCCATGTGCCTAGCCCATTGTCATGATCCACCATAATGATGATCATGTCTTGAGACTAGGTCCCAAGAATGGGTCCTAGGTCACAATGAATTGGGTAACGAAATAAATGTAACATGTCACATTAACATGGAAAGTTTTTTTAAGCAAACTAATTCACCAAAATGATGTGATAGATCGCCCCCATTGGTATAGAAGTCCCAATGTCTATGCAGTTGTTGGGCATCAGGCAAACATGTGTATCCAATAAACAACAATAGTAGTCAGTATCACTATTAGGTGTGTACATTGACATTCACATTTTTTAAAAATTAAATATCAGAAGATTCTAGTCATTAGAATTCATTCCAATGGCTTAGGGCAAAAATCTAATGGCGGACAAGTTTCTACCCATTTATATATTAAAAAAATACAAAAAAAATAAATAAAATATACTTTTTTAATAAAAAAATTATAAATGTAGAGTAAGTATTTCTAGTTTTTCATTCTTAATTCTAACTTCTATATCTCTCTCCTCTTCTCTACTCCATGCTCTCCTCTGATGTCCCTTTATATGATTCTCAAATTGCAATTTAGATTGTTTTTGTTCTTAATATATTTTTCTTTCTATGAGATCGTGGCTCTGCACTTTGAAAGTTGGAAATTAGAATAGAATATCACCTCTAGTTGTAATTATG
Organism: Sapria himalayana; assembly: GCA_029783825.1. Lineage (NCBI taxonomy): Eukaryota > Viridiplantae > Streptophyta > Magnoliopsida > Malpighiales > Rafflesiaceae > Sapria > Sapria himalayana. The sequence continues at coordinate 402,207 of JAREIK010002700.1, forward strand.
CTAATGATACCATAATCTGGGTAATTTTTATTTTTTTTTTATAAATATTATTTAATTATTTAAAAAAAACTAAAAAATTAACTAATGATTAATAGTAAATATAATATTAATGAAATTAACATTGATTTAGATATGAATAATAATGATAACTCTGGAAAGGTCTCATATTAAAACTATATTTTCTCTCATAGCCTCAACCCAAACTCAAATGACTAAAAAAATAAGAACTTCAGTTGTCTAGACTCACTTTAAGATAATAAAAAATAAAAATACTAGGGATACCAATAAAGAATAGTATAATATATATATTATCAAAAAATATATACATATAAGAGTACATATAGCATGGGGTACCAAAAGATGTATGCCGATCAATGCACCAAAAAAATGGTGCATTAGATCATAGGTAAACCCATTTGATAATGAGTGGCTAGCTCTTTGAAGCTAGATATAGTTTAGCCTTTTTGATCTAATTCATATATCACAATGATTTGGAAGGTAATGCATGACCAAATTAATTATGATCATGGATCTTCCAATTTGATTTTTGGAGGATCCAAGTATAGTTAGCAGCATTCTGACCTACTTTTAGCCTACTTATATTAGGATTACTAGGTCCAAATGTAGGAACAATATAAATAAATATTATAATTTAGCAAAATAATTAATAATTTATAAATTTAGAAAATATAGTGAAGTGATATCATTGGTATCTAATATTTGGATTAGTTATGATGATGTATTATTTGCATGTCTCATCGCCCATTATGTAGATTATACATGAAAACTTATACAAAAATTTAGGATATGCTAATATTTTCCATCCTCATGATGGCCCTACCATTTATGACTGCATTATGGGGATTTTAAAAGATTATTATTTTTAAAATAAAATATTTATTATAACATTTAATAATACATCTAATAATTGAGTCACTATGAGTATATTTGTTTGGACCATTAGAGATGGGCCATTAAGTGAGATTTTTTACATTAGGTGCATGTGTCATATTATTAATTTGATAATACAAGTAGGAATGAATGTTGTTTTCCCCACATTAAAAAAAATAAAAAAGTTACTAAAATATCTTAGGATACTTATCAAACAATAGAAGTTGGTAGTCTCAATTTGTATGTGAGTCTAAAGAAGATGAAACTCCAAATGGATATGAGATACCATTGGAATTACACTTACCTAATGTTGTAATCATGCATTGGATATGAATACATTATATCTGACTATGTCAATAGTAATATTGACATACTTATTATTGATGTCTCTAACTAGAATATATTAATTTCTTTTATAAGCATCCTAAATTTTTTTTATGACATGATGAACATGTATTCATCTATGTATACTTCCACCACTTGCATCGCACTCAGGCATATATGTACCATTAGTAGTATTTTTAACAAGTTTTGAGGCAACATTACATTTTATGTCATGACCATTGAGATGAAAACCAAGTATTTAAAGTATTAGTATACCATTTCATCTTTTTATTACTTAGTTTCTTGCATGGATCCTAAGGTTAAGGTGGAAGTAGTAGAAAATATTTTGGCTTTGTCCATGTGCATAAACCAAGGCCACCAACTAGAAGGATTCATTCATGAAAAATTGACTGACTTGTTTACATATTATGACACTAAGTATGATAATAGTTGTAGATATGCTCCAAATATGGACATGGATACCATATTTGGAAAAAAATACTTCTTCATTCAGTTAGCAAGGAGAATAGGATGGGATAGTCTATCAAATAGAAATGAATTGTCTTGGTACTCAGATACCAATTACTAGTCAATCATATCACATAATAATAATAAAAATCCTAATCTTTTATTATGTTGAAAATTATATGAATCTACCTATATCTTGTGGTATCTAAGATGTTATGAGATCTACTGACTCTTATGGTGTCTAGCATAGCATTAAAGTATATTTTTTTATTACAGCCAATGCCTTTTCAGATAGGAGGTCGAGATTGAAGCCATATATCATTGAGGTACTTGCATGCATGAAGGACTATAATGATTTTAGATTAGGCATTTAGAATAGAGTGGAATCACAAGAGTTATTAGAAGATGACTCATAGAATTTGGAAGATATCGAGATCACCACTAGCGATACCACTAAACATTTACATGATAATAACTATTTGTATATATATACCGATTGGCATTAGGATTGCTTGTTATTTATTGATGTTATTTTTATTTTATGATTGTCATTTTTATATGATATAAATTATATTCGATTCTATAATTATGATTTATGATTATATTTGTTGATATTATTGTTAATTTTTGTTTATCATTTTTATTTCATATCTATCTTTTAGACCTTGGTTTAAAATAGATATTATAGTTCATTTTTGACTGCACTTATAGTTATTGTTATAGTTTATATTTATATATATTTAGCCTTATGCTTCTTTGATGTTTTGTCTGATATGTGTTATAGATATAATTAGTTTTTATTTATTTATTTTTTTTATTTATTATTATTATTTTTATATTTCTATGGTAATTGGTAATCCGTGTGTGGTAGTGGTAGCAATGACTGATATATAGTGCTTGTGGTGGTGGTGGTGACCAAAAAACCGGCATGATTAAGCATGACCCGAGATGACCCTACATGGTAGGCATGAGTCTATTTAGAATCATGCTAATCATGCCATGCTGAGTCAGGCAGACTAGAAATCATGCCGTGTAGGTCACAATAAAACTTCCATGTTGGGTCATGCACTACATGGTGACCCAACTAGGCTACCCAAAAAGAAGGGGAAGAGGTGATCCATCCCAGTTATCCTTGTAGATGTTGACATCAATATAATTACTTATCCATGATCAATGACTAACATAGAAAGTATAAGAAGAAGTGAGATCAAATATTATATAGAGAAATTAACTTTAATAGGAGAGATTTCTGACAAAGGAAGTTTTGATGGCTAGCCATATATGTTAAATATGCTTGGGTTGCAGTCCAAGAGTTTTTTTTTGCTTGCTTAATGAAGTGTCTTTTTTGTAAAATAAACATTATATTTACATAGTTACACTTAAAATTCTCTACACAAAAGAATCACAGATACATACCAACTATGATTTCTAATTTTTTATGCCCAAAGAAGTGACCATGTTTCAATGATATGATTTCTATGTTACAAAAAGAGAATTCCCATCAGAAGTTTAATGACAAAGTTGCCACCATTTTATAGTACCATGAATTTAGTATGAAAAAAGACAAGGCCCATTAGAAACTTAATTACAAAGTCATGCCTAGTGCCACAACTTATAAAATATAAGTATCATTATAAATCTAATAGAAATACCATGACCTAGCTCTATGATTTTGAAGTAGAGGGGTCAAATGGGCCATGTCATATCGGCATGGACTTGTTTTAGGTGCCCCAATTTGGCCACCGTGTCATACCTGGCATGGCATGGTACAGGTGTCATGCTGTGACTCAAATTTGGCTGGGCTAGCACAACCCGTCAGCCCAAGTCTAGTTGGATTTGGGCTGGATCATGCCAAGACATACCAGGCCATATAGTTTCGAGCACTAATTTCTAGCTTAATGACTTAGGCTAGGACCTAGCATAGTTAGGTCCTACAATCCTAGGAGGCTAGGACGTAGCATAGTTAGGTCCTACTGTCCTAAAAGGCTAGAATTTCAAGTTCAAGTATAAGACTAACTCACATGATCGCACTCATGACTCGACTCATCATCTCGATCTCGATATCAGAATTGTGAATTAATTATTTAATTTTTTTTTACATATTTCATATCTTAATTTAATATTTATGAGTTTTGACTTGCGAGTATGATATCAAATTATATTTTTTATAAAGTTAACATAAATAATAAATCACAAAAAATATAAAAAAAAGATCAATTATTCATTCATCATTCAATACAAAAATAAATAAAACAATACAAAGGAATAAGCATGCCTTACAAATAATAATAATAACATAAAATAAAATGTAAGCATCATTAATCACAAACATTATAATAATAATGTAGCAAGATCAACTACCTCAATGATTAAAATTAAATGCTAACTCATATGAGTATGTAATTGATCATCATTGCGTAAGTATCTAATGACATCATTAGTGGTGGGCTCAACCTTTTCAAAGTTCCATGAGTCATTATCTTCCAGTAACTCCTCCTCTCTTGTTCTAGCATGATCTCAATCATGGATGCTCAACCTCGAATCTTCCTAATCCTTTATGCATGATATTACTTCAATGATATCTAGTCACAGTCTCAATCTTTTATCCGAAATCACACTGATTACAATAGGAAAATTAGACTTTGATACTATGCTCGACACTAGAGAAGTTAGTAGATCTCAATCCATTTTAGACTTATTGATTTAGTTGGACTCATATGATTTTTACCATTGTAAAATATCAAGATTCTTATTATCATTATGTAATAGGAATGAGCAGTAATCAATATTTAAGTACCTAAATAGCTCGCTCTTATTCAATGGTCCATTCCATCATTTTTTTCTAGCTAACTGAATGGAGAAGGCATCACATCCAAATAAGGTATCTATATTCATATTTGGAGCTTGGCTCCTACTACCAAAATACCTTGTATTATGTAAATAACTCTGTCAACTTCTCATGAATGAACCCTTCAAGTTGGTGTTCCTATTCATGCAAAAAGGATATATAATTGCCAAAATATTCTCTATCCCTTCTACCATAATCCTAGGGTTCGTGTAGGCAGCTAGACAATAAAGAGAATGAATATTGGACTAGTACTTTAAGTACTTGGTTTTCATCTCAAGAGCCATGTCATTAAATATTATATCATCTCAACTTTCTAATCATCCTACTAATGTTGCGTATGCACCTGAGTGCAATGCAAGTCATGATAATATAAACTGGCAAAAACATGTTCATTATTTCATAAAAAATTTTCCGGAATATCTTAAATGAAATTCTTGAATCCTAATGAATAACATCAATAAAATGTTTTTTTATTCTTACTATTGATGTAGTCAGATATCACGTGCTTGTATCCAACACATGACTCCAACATCATGTATGTGTAATTCTAATGGTATCACATCTGTTTGGAATTTCTTTTTCTTTAGGTATGTAGACAAATAGATACTACCAAACTTTTATTGTCCATTAAGCATCCAAATATATTTTAGTGAGTTACATATTTTTTTCTTAAGTGGATGAAACAACCTTCATCCCCACTTATACTATGATGTTAATGAGTGACACATGTATTTAACATAAAAATCCTTCTGAATGGATCATCTCTAATGGTACTAACAAATATGTTAATGGATATACCATTATTAGATGCATTATTGAATATGCTACTATATATTTTATTTCGAACATTATATATTCTAAAGATTTTCATCATTCACTCATATATGGCCAGATCATCATTACGATGGAGAATCTCTGAAAATCATAATATCATTTTATTTAGTGTTCATTTAGAATTTACATAGTGAGCATTGAGCTATACAAAAGATACATTATCATGACTAGTCTAGATAATAGATGTCACAAATACTATGATACTATATTCTCTAAATTTATTAGTTATTGTTTGTTTTTCTAGCTTATAATATTGTAGTATATTGTTCCTACATTCGGAGTTATGAATCTTATGATATTCAGGCTTAAAATAGGTCTACATGAAACTGACTATCCTTGGATCATGTGAAAATCTAATCATAAGACCAATTGTGGAGATTAGCTTGGAAATGTCGTCCCTCACTAACTCGTTGTAGTATATGAAGGCGGTCAACATAGAGGCTGAATAGATCCAACCACAAAGACCCTAGCATTTAGTTGGGGTTGCCTAGGTCAAATGCACCATGTTTTTTAGTACATTGTTTGGCATGCTTCTTTAAGTTCTCAGTCCCACATGCACTACTATAGGTTAATATTTTTTTATAATATTTGTATTGTGTCTATTCTTCATCGACACCCCTAATATTTTTATTTTGTATAGTATTAAAGTGAGTCCAAACTATAGATTTTCTTCTAGTTTTTTATTTTTTAGATGTTTGGGTCAAGACTATGAAAGAAAACAAGGTTTTAGGGGCCCCAACCTAAGAAAATTTCATAGTGTTTTTATTAACAATATTATAATTATCTATATTTACATCAATCTTAATCTAATCCTCATCATTTAATTCACTATATTTTAAATTTTTATTGGTTTATTAAATCTATTCTAAATTTTATTTTTTATAAAATAAATATTTTTTTAAAAGGGTGTTTATTAATTATAGCCCTCTCTTTTGGCGGAGGAATACCATTTTTACAAACTAGAGTCTACCCTTTAATCCCCTTACACCCTTGACTCAATCCTAACTAACTTAACTTAAGCAATAAAATTTAAATCTAAAGAAATCTTATGTATACGAACACTTAATTAATTGTGTCTTTTTTTTTTTTGGAATTTTATAAATTAAATATTATTTGTTATTAAATATTTATAAAAAATTAATATTGTAAAACTAAATAATAATTAAAAAAATAATACCCATTTGGTGTTTGGCCATTTATGGATTACTAATTCCCAAATGCCGAAGCCGATGTCTAATATACGAATCCAATGTCCAAAGCACAGTCCGCACTTGAGTCACAAAAGTCAAATGACTAAATGATATTGAGAGAGGGTCAACTTTAGAGATAGAGTTAAATATTAGAGATTTAAGAATTAAGATTAGAGAGAAAGAGAGAGAAATTGAGGTGGGAGATTGAGAAGTGAGGAAGATATATATATAGATAACAAAAAATTATTTTTAAATCTTATTTTTATAATATTTTTTAATTATTATGAATTATTTAGGAGCAGAATCATGACATCCATCATATTTTCTACCCTAGCCATTGGGTATCATCCAATAACTAGATGTTTCTCGACATAATTTTTTTTATCATTGGGTCAGTTCAGCTCGACGATTTTAGAAGGATCTATAATTGGTTGAGAACCAAGCTCGACCTCAAGGCATAAGTCGAGCCGAACCCAATGGGCGATGGATCACGTGTCATTGGAGCCCAACACCCATAACCCACTACTTAGCCTGAGTTCTAGGGCATGGTGATGAGTCATGCCACTGGAACTTGCCTTCGGGCCAGGCAGCCAGGTCGTGCCTGGCTCAACATGGTGCCAGACACACCCTAGCCCATCATGGCACAACACGGGCCCATGCATGGTTCTCGACCGTGCCATGCCAGGTCAAAAACAACTTAGTCATGTTGTCCCTCATGTTGGACTGAGGCTGCCCGACCCCCTTGACACCTCTACTTTGATTTAATAGCTTGATATAATATAATGACAATTTATTTAAGAAAGAAAAGCAAGCCCACAAAGTTGTGACCATTAATGAGGCCAGGACAATAAATAAATAAATAACCCTAGAATTCCTTCAATAAAATTCTATTTCTCTCCCAATACCACAAAAATTAAACCTTAAATCCATTAATCTCATTGATTTGATGATGGAAAAAATATGATCATCGATGAAAATTGCCAGAGAAATGAGCCGCAAAAAGTAAGAAAACTGACAGAACTTAGTGATGGATGGACTTAGTTCTAACAAAGAAACATTTTTTTAGAGAGATAATTTAATGAATTCAACTATCCTTTTGGGGACATCATAAAGAAGAGGAATTAAATATTTCTTTGCATCAATAGAGAATATAGCGATGCTTCCATTATGAAATAATTTGATGCCAATTTGGACGATAGTTATAATGAAAACATGCCATGTGAGAGATATTCGGGTGTGCTTTGATATGTGAAAATAAATAAGTTTCTTGGATTTCTAGGAGCCAAGAATAGTATGTCTTTTAAATCTCTCTACCGACGACTCAATTTTCTAAGAATTTCCAGTCAATTGATAGATGAAAATGTCATATGAAGGGTGACGTCCAATAGTACAAATAAATATTTCATATTTGAAGATCTCACAAAGCTGAGTAAAGTTTGATTGTGTTCCATATACTCATTTTTATTATCAACACTCCATGTCTTGATGATCATTAAAGAGATGGTGATCTTATAATATGTCATCCTTGTTAGTTATAGTTTTGATATTAGGATGATTCTTGAAAATTTAATTCTTAGTTTCCTAGATGGTTAATTTTTTGGCCAATTAACTCTCTTCCCTAATTGATTTATTATGTCTAGCTAAGGGAATCCCCATAGATGAACATAATTACGTAAAGTTTCCATGAACCCCCTAATATTGTCAAGTATTAAAAAGAGAATTGAAAGAGATAGAAAAGAAAAGAAAACAATTTTTGAAGGGAAAGAATCAAAAAAAAAATGGGAAAAATGTATAATCATTCACTAGAGCTGACATATAAGTTTTGGAAAGAAATGGTGGAAGATGAGAAGATGAGCAAAGCCACCTTGAAAATTCCCTAGCTATACATTGAGGTATGTTTGTCTTTTGAAAAATGTATAGAAAGATGGTGAAAAAAGTAAGAAAGAGATAAAAAATAAGATTCAATCCCTATGCACATCAGTAGTATAAAAAGCTGGAAAAATAGATGCAATGTAACAATTATATCTCAAACAAAAAGAAATATTCTTTATCACAAACTAAGAAATGTTGGAATACAAGATCTACAAATTCTTGGAAGAATTAATGAAGTGAGTAGATCTAGGATTGATTGGTAGTGTTGAATTATTTAGAAAATTGTATGAAGCTATCGTAGAAAATTAAAAAAAATGGTGATGAAAAGAAATGAAACGAATGGAAATGAAATGTAATATCAGGAGAACTAGTGGATAGAGGAATTGAGAAAATTTATTGTAAATCAAAAGGCCTTAGATTTTACAATGGATTTTTTTTGAGAGTGTAATAAATTCCATTAGGTCAAGATAAGACATATTGTGTTACATTATGGTGAAGATATTAGACTGAAAATCTACACAAATTTAGAGATTCGAAAATTCTATACATTTCTATGGCACTATTCGAGCAAGATTTAACCTTTAAAAAGTATGATCCAAAAAAAAAATCTTATTGTCGACTTCTCTCAACACATTGATTTATACTTTTTAGTTATTTCCATATCTTGATATGGTATTCAATTGTGATGAATTTGTAAGTTGATATTAAATAATTTTATTTTTATTGAGGAAGAAGTCATTGCTCAAGGATGAGTGATAGTTTTAGTGTGAAAGTTTGTTTGATATTCAATTATCAAATATTCTTGAGTATTTTTATTGCTATTAGATGATGTTTAACTATGGGAAAGAGATATAATTGGATTAATTTCATGACTTTGTAATTTTGATGGGTTTTGATAAATAATCATGAAATCTGTATGTTCAAAGGTATTTGGTGATATTGTAATTTATAATTTATTGAAAAATTTCAGCATTCATTCTTAGATAAAATTCTACTTAATTAGTCATAATAATCTTTATATGTCATAACTCTACATCTTCATTAGCATTATTCTTCAACTATGTAACACATTTTTTATGGCCATGATATTCTAATGGAGCCGTAGTTATACTTATCTCATAATAATTAAATGGTCATGATATTAATTTTAGGTCATATTAACTACATATCACTTTCGTGCTAAAAGTAGTTGTCACTTTATAGGATCATAGCTTTATCTTTACTAGGACTTTCTATTCTAATGTTAGAGTCACTACCTTTTTTCAAAGTGATGACTTTTGAGTTAGAGAAAAATAAAAAACAAACCTATTTAGGCCAAAGCTACAATAATTATTTAGTTTCATGACTTTTAGACAAAAAATTTATACAAGGAATTTACTTGAGAATGACAACTCTCCAACGATTTGGCTGTTGTCTTCAAGAGAAGGCAAAGTTATGATTTTTATGTATGAACTAAATACCCAAAGACAATAAACTTTCTTAGTGTTGTGGCCATGTTATATGCAAGAAAGGTCAAGGCAAAGTCATCTCCAGTTTCATCATGTGGCCATGTTATATATAAAAAAGACAATTCTCAACATTGTGGCCTTTCCTAAGCACCCCAACCATTTTATGCAAAAGAAAGACTAAGGCGATTTCATGGTCATTTTTTATTTCACAGTCATATGATACCCAAGAAAGACTATTCCTAGTGTCTCAATCATTTCCGATGTCAGATCCTTTGGATATAAAAGAGAAACTAATGCCTAAGCCACATCCATTCTCAACATCATGATTTTGTCTTACAGAAATAAAAGGTACAAGTTATAGACATTATAGTAACATGACTTTTTGATATAGAAATATTAAGATGCATTCCAAAGATGCTGCCACTTTCTAAGGTTCTAACCTCAAGCTCAAGAGATCAAAATCAAATTTATGAAATCATCTGAAAGTGATGATTTTCCACTTAGAGAAATACTAAATTTCTAATGTAAAAAAGAAAAAATGAGAAAAAACTCATAGGGAGATTAAAATTCTTCTTCATGTGCTAACACAAAGTCAAAGTATAGCAAACAATCATAGAGTTGATTTTTAAACACCTTAAGGGATACATATAGAAGCAAAGGATGTAAGACAAATTAAAGCCTAGAGTTGGGACACGTGACTTTCAACACATCCCCCCCCCCCCCCCCCCCCCCCCCAAGGTAGATTCAAGAAAATCAACTAAAATATCCATGGGATTAGGGTTTGTATCCTGATGCTTATGAGGGCTATAAGTAGGAACTTGAGATTCATGAGATTTTTTTTTCAAGTACCTCATGAATCTCTCCCTAATGCTAGGCTAAATTGAGATCTAGTTAGTATAATTTTTTTATATGGTATATGAATAGTTTTATGAATAATAAATGTATTTAATTCATCTTATGAAATGAAAATTGATGGATCTAATAATTAAATATAACTTAAATTAGGGATTTAACTATTGGTGAATTTGTACATGTTTTTGTTGTATACGGTGACATATAATCTATGAGACTCACCCATGCATTTAGTAGGAATGAAGTGATATCAATTCTAGCCATGATGTATGAGACAAATCTATATCTCAAAATTTAGCTATATTAATCATTGCAAGTATTGCCTTCCCGGAGCCAAAAACATGAATGATTTTACAAGCAATCTTTTGTGCATGTCTAAAAAGATTTGGTTCTCGATTGAAGTACAAATTTTATAGAATATTCTTTTTAAGAGTTTTTCTTTTAGTGTGTGGGTCACATCATTACTATAGAGGATGATAATAGATAACACATGAAACATACGAGAGTGTTTTGTAACTCATTAGTTATTGATAGTTCTTTGACTTACTTTTACTCATATTGTTCTCACTGGTTAAACTTGAGAAACACATATATTAATTATGTAGTTAAGGTGCTTGCAAAGAGAGATGTACAAATACTTATAAATCACATTAGTTCTTGGTCCTTATGCAACATGAGACTAATGAATAAGAATACACATACAAATTATTCATCAAGGACAATGATAAGTCACTTAAAAGGCTTAAACTTATATGTAATTCTTGAGTAGAGATGATTTATTGTCTTAGTGGTAAAGTATTGAGGAGACAGCTATGAGGGGACCATCATTACCTTGTATGCATATGCAAGCTTCATTATATATCCAAAACAAATATAATTTAAACTATTTGAACATGCATCACATGAATTACATGGATAAAGCCATGTATCTAAGAGTCATACCTATATCTCTAATTATCTTTCTTATTAGAATTGCATTATATTATTGTTATTTAGTTGATTTGCTAATATAATCTTATTTGATCAATATCTAGACAAAATTCATTTTATTATTTGTACAACTCATATACATATTGATTATTGTTGATGAGATATCTTATTCAATAAGCTTTTGGGACACTATTTAATCAATAAAATTGGGCAGCTAACAAAGTCACAATATTGAGAAATTCAAGAAGTTTCTAAATGATCTCTAAAAGTTGTAGGTAAGATTCTATTTTCTAAATAGCAAGCCCAAATACTAAATTAAATGAAGTTTATAAAAGATATAATGAGTAATAAAAAGAAGTTGGAGATATATGGAATGACAAAATGACCAAGAAGTATAATCTCATCATTTAGCTACCAAGAAAGCTGAAAGATCTAAGAAGTTTTATAAATCCATTCATAATTAGGGAGTGCATTTTGTAGAAGATACTATGTGCTGGGATCAAATTTAAACTTGAAACCATTATCCATAGTGCAATTGTTAAGCCTTGATAAGATAACTCTAACTATTCTCTTACTTAAAATGTTCAATCATTAAATCAAATTTTTATTTGGAGTGATTGAAGATGTTTTTGTGAAACAGGGTAAGTTTATTTCTCTAGTGGGGTTTTATATGCTTGACATGGAGGAAGATTAGCATGCTCATTTAATCTTGGCTAAACTATTTTTAGCCATAGAACAAACATTAATTAATGTCAAGAAGGGGGTGTAGAGAAAGTAAAAATAAATCGTTACAAGATCATAATGAGATAGAAAGTAGATTTCAGATGAAAAGAGTTTATAGAAAACTGTTGGCCCAAAGAAGAAGTACATAACAATGAAGAATCTAAAAAATGGCTTGAAAAAAATAAAAAAAAATAAAGATGAAGATGAAGACAACTATGAAGTCACTACCTTCTTTAAATTTATCTTCAGGAGGATTTGAGTTATATAACTATGAAGGGGTAAATAAATAGGCAGAAAAAATGAAGTTCTCTATGGAACAAAATGCTAGAGCTAATGAAGAGACTCTTGAGATGGCAAATGAAGTACAAGTAAAAAAATTCCTCAATTGACCATTGATGTGTTGGATAAGAAAGAAAAGATAAAGATAACAATGGTGGAACATCAGAAGGCAGATGAAAAAGAAGTAATTATGAAGAAGAAATTCACAACTTCAATGGGTTCCATGTTTTTTCCTATTGAAAGAATGATGAAAGTCATGGAATGAGTCAAAGTTGTGACTAATATGATCTAGAAAGCAATTCCATAAGCTGTAACCACACAGAGTTGCAATATTTTTTAAGGAATTTATATGCACTAATGCCATGATATTTTCCAAAGGCACAACATCTATGACAAAATATATTTATAAAGTACTAAAGAATATCATGATGTTGAAAGAAAAATCAAAAAAACAAGCCAACAAAAAGATTATATGAAAAAGCTAGCATAGATAGCTAAAGTTACTAACCTACTTGGAGATATAAAGAAAGTTTGTCTTTGGACATTAAATGTAGTGCTGCTTGTGAGATAACTCACCGATAATTTTTTTTTCTTTGTTTGATGAATATATACTTCATAACACAACCCATATACTTTCTATCAAATCCAAAAACTCTCAAACTTATTTCCAAAACAAAAGACCCCCACAACTCTCAAAACTAGTCATGGTGATCATACATGTATTTTTCTCTTGGTGTTGATGTTTGAAAGGAGACTCATTTTCTTGGGGAAGAACAATAATTTTAGTGTGGATGTTTGTTTGGTACTCCATATACAAAATAATTTGTCTAATTTTAGAAGTAAATATACGTGTGTTTGCATGTATTTTAAAATTTTTCAAAGTGATTTTACTAAATATATATTTTGAAAAGATTTGAAGATTATTAGTGAAATCATAAAAAATTTTTCGGATATTAGTTGACTCGGGGGAGAAATGTCTTGTAGGGGAGAAAAGTGATGGATAGTCAATATAATTTTTCTTGGCATGATTTATGCATACCTTCCATATTAGTTTTAAGTAGTTATGACATTTTTTATTAGTGATAACTCTATCTAAACTTCATGGTATTCTTTATATGTCATGCCTCTATCACCAAGTTGATATAATCATTTTACAATATAACACATTCATCATAGTCATGACATTGTCTTAATGTCATAAATGCAAAAAAACCTAACTATTTTTGGCTGTGATATTATTTTTATAACATGGCAACTAAGTATCCCTATAGTACAAGTTGTTGTGACATATTATCGAATTGTGACTTTATCAAAATAGAGAAAAAACATCAAGAAATGTGAGTAGCGACATCATTTTCTATTATGAAATTTTGTACAAAATAGTAATTACTCATGTCAAAACCTTTTCCAATTCTACAACTTTGTGCTACAAAGTGAATATACCAAAGTCATGGTCAACTACAATATCATGACATTATGTTATACATAGTTTTTACTTCAACTATGTTAATCTCTGAGGCATAATAATTTGATTATAAATCTAATACCACAGTCATGGCTAATACTAATATCAATAATTTGTGTTATAGAGAATTTAATCTCAATCATGATGATCTCAAAGCCATGATATTTTTTTCTAGAAATTCAAAAGAGATAAGTCATGGTCATTCTTGATACCATGACATTATGTTATAGAGAGATAATCATTCATCATGGCTATTCCTAGTGCCATTATATTCATTTTCTAGAAAAGATTCAAATAGATGTTAAAGTCACAACTTCAACTTTGTGTCATGACTTTCAGCTTGAAGTATCACATGGATCCCTAGAATATAAAAGCTACACTTATTATACTTAGAAAGGGAACATGATGAGCATGCCAAGAACCCTAGGAGATGCAAATTCAACTCGAATTAAGGTCATATCCATGGCAAACAAGCAAATCTTTTTTTAGAATTAAGGTTTTATACTTAGAAAGTCATGTGGGCATTCATTTGGAAGCCAAAAATCTATGAGAAGTCTTTTTATATATAGTTTACATGATTTCTACTCAAATATCCAAGTAAATAGAATTCTAGTCTTTGAAATGTAATTTTGTTTTGGTGAATTATTAATTTTATGAGTTTATGTTTGTTTTTATGTGGTATTTGGATGTGGATGGATATTGAAGTAATTTTAAAATAAAAATTAGGGTTTTGATAAATACGTCAGTTTGTACAAGTTGGTCATAGTGGTTGGTGATAGGTAAGTCATATTTCATAACATTCTTCCATAAGGTTTATTAAGAAGCAAATGATAGCCCTTCTAATTTTAAAATGTGACTTAAACTAATATCTAAAAACCCAAAGTTAAGGTATAATAATTATTATGAGTATAGTGCTCATAAAGCTGAAAGAATAAATATATTAAAAACTAATTCATTATGTACTATCTAAAAGATCTAATATTCAAGTAAAATGGTGGCTAAGCTAGAGGTGTCAAATGGGTTGGGTAGCCCAAGCATGGTCCACAGACTAGCCTAATTTAATAGTGCCTAGCCCGGCATGGTATGGACCAAAATAGTGCCTCGTGTCCGGATAGGCCACCCCATGGCATGATTCATACTATGCTGGGCTAGCATGAGCCATGCCTAGTGCTAGCCTAAGCAAGACCCATGTGTCTGGCTTAGTGACACGGTAAATAGGCATGAGTGCCCACACGTTGGGTATCCTGTCAAGCACGACGAGATAGAGATGATTTGAGTCTAATTTTTTTTAAACATTTATATCCTAACCTTGTCCCCCAAGATGGGGCAGGGTAAAAAATTTAACTGCCTCATAATGGGACAATCAAATTATTTTAAAAAACCAGCAATGTGGTCGATAGTATTCTTTTGTAGCATGCGATAGAAATTAGAATCTCCAATTCTGTTTACCACTTTCCCTTTTGTAATGGGCTTACGAGATTCTTTCATAACATGTGAAAGATTCCTCAGTCCCATTGGTCCAGCATGGCCATGTAGCACGAACATGTCACGAGTATTGTGCTACGCATGAGGACTGAACCACCATATCATGCGTGGCATGGCATATGAATTATACCATTGCATGTCTGGCATGACATGGTTGCATGGGAGTACCTTGAAAAAATGGGCCATCCTAGCCTAGCACGCCCTATATAATACCTCTAGGGTAAGTAGAACTTCTTGCATAGAAGTTTTACCATAATATAAAATTTATATGTATGTTGTGCAAGATGGTGACATGTTTCTCATAGGAGACACACATGTGGGATAGACTCATATGAGGTGATATCAATGTGAATTATTTGTGCTTATATGACGTTCATAGGTGATATTTATGGAATATATATAATTTTCATGAGTATGATGCTTATAAAGCTAAACGCATAAATATAATTAGTACACATTATCTTGCATCTCCAGAAAATTAAAGGTTTAAGAATAGAAGTACATTCACAAAATAATCATAAAGGGTAGTTGACATATTTCCTAAAAAATACATATACAAATGCCCCTTACAATAAATGATGTGTTCCTTTAGTGTTAAAATATCAAAACAAAAACTATGAGGCGATCATCCTTGGTAGTAATAGTCTAATAGAAGATGTCTAGCCACCTTGAATGCCAAGAGGGAACATGGGCATTTCCATAATGATCAACCCTTTATCCAAAAACTAAACACAATATTGATCAAATACTTAAAAACTTTATTATGGATAAATATGTTAACCAACCCTAAAATCTGAGTCTATTTTAGAAGGAAAAGTACATTTATTCAACTCATATACTTATTAGTTCATTTTTGATTTAATGAACCATCAATACAATCAATATGAGATTGATATCTATTCGTATGTCTACTTTATTACATATATGATTCATATACATATAGAGGTATACTAGATGTGAGATTTTTACATAATATATTTTGAGATTATATCAACTAATTATGAGTATTGTTACTCTCAAAAAGACATGATAATGATGAAGGAGAAGTAGAAAAAGGCAGAGAAGAAGAATAAAAAAAAGAAAAATAAATATGAAGATAATGATGATGATGATGAAGTAGAAGAAAAAAAACAAAGATTATAAAGAAATAGAAAAAGAAAAAGATGTAGAAGAAGAAGAAGAAGAAGAAATAGCAGTAGTAGCAGCAGTAGTAGAAATCTTAATAGAATAAGAATAATAATAAGAAGAAAAAGAAGAAGACAAGTAAAAAACTTAAGAAGAATAAAAAGAAAAAGATAATCAAGATGATGCAATAATAGAAGAAGAGAAGAAGTAGAAGAAGAAGAATAATATGATGATTACAAAGAAAAAGAAGTAAAAGGAGAAGAAAACAAATTTACAAGACATAAAAAGAAGATGATAAATAATAATAAGAATAATAATAATAATAATAATAATAACAACAACAACAAGCAGAGAAACAAGAAAAAGAAAAATAATAAGAAAAATAAGAAGAAAATGATAATCATAAAGATAAAGAAAACATAAATGAAAAATAAGGTCGAGAAGATAAAGATGAAGATAAAGAATAAGTAAAAGAAGAGGTAGAAAAGTAAGATGATGATGATTAACAAGAAAAATAAAAAGAACAAGAAGAATAAAAAAAAGAAGTAGTAAAAGATGAAGGTAATAAATGATATTGATAATTAAGAATAAGTAGAAAAAGAAGAAAAAGAAGAAGAAGAAGTAGTTGTAGGAGAAAATTAATGAGGAGGAGGAGGAGATGAATATTAATAAAAGGAAAAAGAAAAAAGCCAAATAAGAAAAAAAAAGATGAGTAATAAGAAGATAATGATGATAAAGAAAAAGAAAGTAAAGAAGAGTAGAAATAAAAAAAATGATTGCAAAAAAGAAGTAGAAGAAAAATAATAGGAAGAAGAAGAAAATGATAGATAAAGAAAACAAAAAATAATAGAAGAAAAAAAGGTGATGTTGATGATGATGAAGTAGAATAAAAAGAATAAGAATAAAAAAAAGAATGAGATGATGAAAAATAACAAGACGAAAAGGAAAAAGATGATGAAGAAGAAAAAGAAAAAGATGAAGAAGAAGAAAAGGAATAAGATGAAGAAAAAAAATGATGATGATGATGAAAATAAGAAAAAGAAGAACAAAAAAAAGAAGAAGAAGAGAAAATGACCAAGATGAAAATGTTGAAGAAGTAGAAGATGATGTTGAATAATAGTAAGAAGGAGAAGATGATGATGATATTGAAAAATATCAAGAAGAAGAACAAGGACTATTGGAAGAGAGTTAATAAGATGTAGAAGAAGAATAAGAAAACTAGTAGAAAAAAAAGAAAAGTATCAAATAAATGAAAAAAAAGAAAATGAAAAAGAATAGAAGTTGATATTGATGAAGAAGAAGAAGAAGTTGATATTGATGAAGAAGAAATAGATGAAAAAAAAGATGATGAAGAAAAAAAGATAAAGAGGATGAACTAAGAAAAGATGAAAAGATGAAGAAGAAGAAAAATATGAAAAAGAAAAATAAGATGTTGAAGAAGAAGAATGTTTGTAATTAGAAGAAGAATAAAAAAAATAATAGAAAGTATATGAATAAGATAAAAGTAGAAAAAAGAAAATGAGAAGAAGTACTTGAATGATAGAAAGAAAAAAATGAAGATAAAGAAGAAAAAGAAGAAAAATACAAAGAAAAAGAATTCAAAGAAGTTGAGGAAGTAGCCATAGTAGAATAAAACAAAGAAGAAGATAATACAGAAGAAGAAAAAAAAATAAACAAGAAAATAAAAAAAATGGTGATGATGATAATCATGAAGAAGAAGAATATGATGTTGTTGAATAAGATGAAGAAGAAGATTGTGATGATAATAATGATGATGAATAAGAAGAAGAAAAAAATATAATGAAAAAGAACAAGATGAAGAAGAATACATTGAAATAGAAGAATAAAAGAAAAATCAAAAGGTGATGATGATGATGATGATGATGAATATGAAGAAAAAATAAATAAAAAGAAGTTCAAGTAGATATAGATGAAATTGATAATGTTGAATAAGAAATGGTAGAAGTAGATAATAATTGTGATGATGAATAAGAAGAAGAAGAAGATAATAATGATGATGATGATGTAGAAGAAGATGAAGAAGAAGATGAAGAAGAAGCAAAAAAATAAAAAAAAAGAGAAGATTATGATGATAATGATGATGATGATGATGATGATGATCAAGAAGATGCTGATGTTGATGAAGATGATGAAGATGATGAAACTGATGAAAGAGAAGAAGAAGAAAAAAAAGAATAAAATGAAAATGATAAAGAATATGATGATGATAATGATGAAATAGTTTATGAAGAAAAAAAATAAGAAGATGAAAAAAAAGATGATGAATAAATAGAAGATGAGGTAGCAATAGTAGTAGTACTAGTAGTAATAGTATTTGTAGTTTTAGTAGTAGTATAAAAATAAAAGTAAGATGAAAAAGAAAAAGGAAAAGAATTAAACAAACATTAAGATCAAGAAAAAGAAAATGTAAAAAAAAGATCAAGAATATGAAGAGAAAGAAGAAATAAAAGAAATAAAAGTAGAAGAAGATAATAATGATAATGATGTAAATGAAGTAGAAAAGAAGTAATAAAACAAGATGAATATGATAGTCAAAAGAAGAAGAAGAAGAAAGAAAACAAGTATAAAAAGTGTATAAGAAGAAAAGCAAAAAAGGAAGACAAAGAAAATGAAATAGAGGTAGAAGAAGGAGGAATGGATAGAGGAAGAGAAAAAGAGCATCAAGAAGAAGGAGAAAAAAAAATATGAAGAAGAAGAATAATAAAAAGATAAAATAAAATAAAATAAAAAAAGATAATGAAGGATAAGAAGATGATAAAGATGATGATGATGAGGAATAAGAAAAAGAAGAAGAATGAGAGAAATAGAAGTAATATGAAGGTGTATAAGAATAAGGTGATGATGATGAAAAACAAGAAGATGACTAAAAGAACTAAAAGAAGGTGAAGAAGAAATAGAAAATAAAGAAAAAAGATAAGTAGAAGAAGAAGTTATAGTAGTAGAAAAAGAAAAAGAAATAGAAGAATATTATGGTGATGAAGATGATGATAAAAAATATGATGATGATGATAAAAAAGATGATGATGATGATAAAAAAGATGATGATGATGATTAAAATGATGATGATGATGCTCTTATTTTTCCTCTTATGCTTCTTTTTCTCCTCATTCTTATTCTTCTTTCTAATCATCATCATCTTCAACTTTTTTTTTCTAATTTTTCTTATTTTCTATTTCTTATCCTTCTCATTTTTATTTATATTCTTGCTCAACTCTTTTTAATTTTTTGACTTCTTCATTCGATTGTTATTTATTCTTCTACATGTTATTTTATTTCTTGTTGTTTTTTTGTTGTTCATATTTTTTTTAATTTTTTGTCTTTTTCTTCAACATCTTCTATTGCTTCTTCTTTGTATTTTTTTCTTTTTTTTCTTCTTCTACTTATACTTATGCTTCTTGTTCTTATATATTTTTTTTTCTTCTTCTTTTTCCTCACCTATATCATTTTCTTCTACAATTACATTTTTTATTCTTCTATTAATACTTGTTCTTTTAGTTCTTGTTATTCTAGTTCTTCTTCTTTTTGTTCAACTTCTTCTTCTTCTTATGATTTTTAATCTTCATCGCTATATTCTTCTTCTTTGATTTCTTCATCTTTATATTTTTATCTTATTCTTTTTTTTCTTCTTCTCATTCTTTTTCTTATTATTATTATTATTATTATTATTATTATTATTATTATTATTATTCTTCTTCTTAATTTTCTTGTTCTTCTTATTTTTCTTGTTCTTCTTATTTTATTTTCTTCATATTTTTCTTTTTCTTTTTTGTTTTTCTTCTTCTAATTCTCGTACATCATGTTGTTCTTGTTGTTCTTGTTCTTCTTCTTCTCCTTATTCTTCTTCTACTTCTTAATATTATTCATCTTTTTTCATCTTCATCTTCATTTTGTGGTTCTTCTTCAATTATTTTTCTCGTTTTTTATGTTATTTTTTTGACTTATATTTTCCCCATACTTCTCTTATTCTTATTTTTCTTCTTATTTTTTTTATTACATCCCTATTCTTCTTTTTCTTATTCCTCATTATCATCACCTTCTTATTATACATCTGTTTATTATCTTGTTTAATTTTCTTATTATAGTTATTTTTTTATTTTCTCTCTCTTCTTTTTTACACTATTCATACCTTTCTTCATCTTCATCTTTTTCTTTTTCATATTTTCATTTTTATTCTTCATCTTATTTTTCTTCTTCTCTTATTATTTTTATTATATTTCTTCATTTTATTATTTTCTTCTTCTTATTTTTATTCTGAATTTTTCATGTAATTTTTATTTTTCTTATTACTTGATTTCCACTTCTCATTCTTCTTATACTTCACATTCTTTATCTCTTTTCTCTTCTCCTTCTTCATATCCTTCCCCTTATCATTCTTCTTTTTTTTCTTCTTTTTTTTTCTTTTTCTCCATCATCATCATCTACTTCTTTTTCTTCCTAGCCTTCTTCTTCTTTTACATTTTTTGGTGTCCCTCATCATCATCATCATCATCATCATCTTGTTCATGTTGTTCTCAGTTGTATTTTTTTTTCTTCTTATTCTAAATATTTTCCATTTTCTTCCTCTTATTTTTATTATTTTTCATCTATTACTTCTTCTTCTTTATATTCTTAATACTATTTTTCTTTTTCTTCTTTTTTTATCTTCTCTTATTATTTTTCTTCTACTTCATCAATTTCTTCTTTTATTTTGCTTATTTTTTTGCATGTTTATTTTTTTTATAACTCTATTTATTCTTCTTATTTTTCTCATTTTCTTATTCATTTCCTATTACTACTTATTTATCTTATTCTTAAAAATAATAATAATATTCATCATTATCATCTTCTTATTTTTTTTTATTTTTGTTCTTGTTATTATTCTTCTTTTCTTCCTGTTCTTCTTCTCCATCATTTTCTTCTCCTTGTTGTTATTCTTATAACTCGTTTTACACTTTTTTATATCATATTCTCCTTCCTCTTGTTTTTTATTTTCTACTTCTTTATTTTATCCTTCTACTTATTCTTCTTAATCATTATTATCATCATCATGATCTTTGTCATCATTTTTTTCTACTACTTCTTTTTTATTTTTGATATTCTTCTCATTTTTGTTTTTATTCTTATTTTTTTCTTTTTTAATCTTTATTTTAATTTGTCTTATTATTATTATTATACGTTTTTTTCTACTTGTTTTTCTATTTCTTGTTGTTGTTAATATTTTTTACCATTTTTTCTAATGACTTCTATCGCTTCTACTTCTTCTTCATTTTGTGTTTTTTTCTCTTCTTCTTGATCATCTTTTTATTTTTATTATTCTTCTTATTCTTCTTCTCCAACCTCTAATTATTCAAATTTTTCTTATTTTTTTTTTCTTCACCACCTTCTTCATTTAGACCTAAAACTACATTTCTTATTTTTCATTTTTTTCTTCTTGTACTAATTTTTCTAGCTCTTCTTCTTCTTGCGCTACTTATTCTTCTTCTTATACTACTACTACTTCTTCTTTTTTCTTCTATTTCTTCTACTTTTTTCTTCTTTTTTTTCTTCTTTTTTTTCTAATTCCTATTATTATTATTTGTTTTCTTCTTCTTATACTACTACTACTACTACATTTACACCTACTACTACTATCTTTCTACCTATCTATCTATCTACAAATTGATCTATCTATCGATCTATCTATTTGTCTATCGGGCTATCTATCTATTTGACTGTCTACCTGTCTATCTATATTTATGTCTATCTATCTATCTATCCATTTGTCTATTTGTTTATCTATCTATATCCTTTTCTATATACCTATCTATCTATCTATCTCCTTTTCTATATACCTATCTATCTATCTATCTATCTATCTGTCTGTATGTCTGTCTGTCTATCTTTCTATCTATCAATCTATCTGTCAATCAATCAATCAATCTATCTATTTATCTATCTATCCATCTATCTATAAATTTATCATCTATATGTCTATCTATCTATCTATCTATGTAGATATCTATATCCCTATCTGTATAACTATCTATCTATTTATCTGAGTATCTATCTAATTATATTTCTATATGTCTATCTATCTAACTATTAATATATATATATGTTCATCTATGTATTTGTCAATCTGTCTATCCATCTATTGATCTATCTATCTTTTTGGCTATCTATCTATCTATTTATTTATCAATTTGTGTAACTATCTATCTATCTATCTGTCTGTCTGTCTATCTGTCTATCTATCTATCTAACTGTATATTTATCTACATATCTACCTATCTACCTATCTATCTGATTATTTATCTCCCTATCTACCTATTTGTCTAACTGTCTATCTATTAATCTGTGTATCTCACTATTTTTCTAATTTTTAGTCTGTTTATCAGCCTATCTATCTATATGTCTAGCTATCTATATGTCTATTAGTCTATCTGTGTATAAGCCTATCTATATACCGGTCTATCTATTTATGTGGTCATTTATCTATCTGTCTATCTATCCATTTGCTATTATTTATCTATCTATCTAACTATTTTTCTACATATCTATCTGTTTATATTTTTATTTTGCTATATATGTATCTATGAATCTATCTATATGTCCATCTGTCTATGTGTCAATCTATCTATCTTTGTATCTATCTATATGTGTATTTTTCTATCTTTCTATCTGTCTATCTGTCCATTTTTCTGCCTATCTACCTAAATGTCTATTTCTCTATTTATTTATCTGTTTATCTATCTATCTATCTATCGGTCCATCTATTTATCTATCTATCTATCTATTAGTCAATCTATTATATGTATAATTGTCAATCTGTCGATCTGTCTATCTATCTAAGTGTCAATATATCTATCTGTCTGTCTGTCTTCTGTTTATCTATCTATCTATCAGTCTATCTGTCTATCTATTTACCTATCTATTTTTCTACCTATCTATCTATCTATATGTCAATCTGTCAACTGTCTATCTAATTATCAATCTATCTATCAATTTCTCTATCTGTCTATCTATCTATCAATCCATATATCGATCTGTCTTACTATTTATATTTCAATCTATATATCTATCTATCTATATGTCTATCAACCTATCAATCTATTTGTCTATCTATTTGTATGCCTATCTTCCTATCTTTCTATTTGAATTGGCACCTATCTGCATTTTTCTAGCTAACTATTTATCTTCCTATCTATCTATTTATCTATTTCTATTAGTCAATCTATTATATGTATAATTGTCAATCTATCGATCTGTCTATCTATCTAAGTGTCCGTATATCTGTCTATCTATCTATCTATCCGTCTTCTATTTATCTATCTATCTGTTGGTCTATCTACCTATCTATTTACCTATCTATTTTTCTATCTATCTATCTATCTATATGTCAATCTGTCAATCTTTCTTTCTAATTACCAATCTATCTATCAATTTATCGATCTATCAATTTCTCTATCTGTCTATCTATCCATCAATCCATATGTCGATTTGTCAATCTATTTATATTTCAATCTATATATCTATCTATCTATATGTCTATCAATCTATCAATCTATTTGTCTATCTGTCTGTATGCCTATCTTCCTATCTTTCTATTCGCATATCTGCCTATCTGCATTTTTCTAGCTAACTATTTATCTTCCTATGGATCAATTCTGTCAATCTGTCAATCTACAAACCTATCAATCTATCAATCTGTATATCATTATATCTTTCTATCTGTCTATCTATTTATATATTTATTTGTCTATATGTTAACCTTTCAATCTATCTATATGCCGATCTATCTATTTATATAACTATCTATCTGACTATCTATCGATCTTTCTATCAATAAATAAATAAATAAATCAATCTGTTTATATATCTATCCTTCCAACTATCTATCTATCTATCAATATATCTGTCAATCAATATTTCTTACTATCTATTTATTTGTCTGTCTGCCTATCTATCTATCTATCTATCTGTCTGTATATCTATCTATTTATCTATCTATCAGTCTATCTGCCTATCTATCTATCTATCTCTCTATATATCTATCTATCTATTTATATATTTAGATATCTTTCTATCTATCTGGCAATCTATCTATATGTTAATATATCTATTTGTCTATCTGTCTATTTGTCTATATATAAATCTGTATTTCTTTCTTTATATCTATCTGTGTATATATCTATATTTCTATCTGTATAACTATCTATTTATCTAACTATCTATATATCTGTGTATCTCTGTATCTATCTTTCTATCTATATTTCTGTCTAACTTTCAATCTATATATATCTCTATCTATCTATCGATCTATCTATCTATCTATTTGTTTATGTGTCTATCTATTTATCTATTTGTCTATATCTATATCTTTTAATCGATCTATCTAACTATCTATTTATCTGTCTATCTATCTAACTAACCATCCGTCTATTTTTATTTCTATCTAATAATATATCTATCTATCTATCTATCTATCACTTTATCTGTCTATCTATCTATCTATCTATCTGTTTATATGTATATATATATATATATATATATATATATATATATATATATATATATATATATATCTATCTATCTATCTATTTGTTTATGTATTATCTATCTATCTTTCTATAAATCTATATGTCTATCTATCTGTCTATCTATCTATCTATCTAATTGTTTATCTATTTATCTATCTATCTGTCTATCTGTCTAATATTTGTATCTATCTGTCTATCTATTTGTATGTCTTTCTATCTGTCTGTCTATCTATCTATCTATCTATATGTCTATCTGTCTATCTGTCTATCTATGTGTCGATCCACCCATATACTTATTTGTCTATAACTCTATAACTCTATATTTCTATCTCTCTATATTGCTATCTTGCTATCTAGTTAGATTAAAATCTATTTATCTGTGTTTCTATCAATATGTCAATTTATCTATCTATATATCACTTTGTCTATCTATTTATCTGTGTATCTGTCTATCGGTCAATATGTACATATATCTATCTATCAATTTGTTTGTCTATCTATCTGTCTATCTATCTATCTATCTATCTATCTATTTTTTTATTATCTTTATGTTTATCTATATATCTGTCTATCTATCTATCTATCTGACTATTTGTCTATATGTATATTTGTATATCTGTCTATCTATCTATCTATCGATCAGCCTATCAACCTATCTTCTATTTGCCTATCTTTCTATCTTCTTATTTACTTTTTTGCCTTTGTGTCTATCTATCTATCTTTCTATTTGTCTATATTTCTATCTATCTATCTTTCTATATGTTTTTATATTTATCTCTCAATCTCTCTATCTATCCTACTGCCAATCTATCAGTTTTTCAATCTGTCAAACTATCTATATATCTATATGTTTATCTTTCTATTTGCCTATATATTTACTTGATATTTATCAATCTGTTTATCTATCTATCTACCTATCTACCATTTCTATCTATCTTTGTATCTGTGTATTCATCTATCTGTCAATTTGTCTATTTTTTATCTGCCTATCTATTTATATGTCTATCTGTCTATCTTTATATCTTGCTGTATATAAATTATTTTAATTATTTTGTTTGTATAATCAAATTATTTATGTCTTAATATTTTCATGTAAGTGGTTGGAAAAAAAATATTAAGAGGTTGGATATGCAGCAATTGCACAATAATGGAGGTCCCACTGTCTGGTTGGCAGGCCCAAAAATTGTTTAAGTAGAGCCTATCTAGTCCATGTGATCCGACCCGCTCAGGTTAATAAAACTAAAAATTGTATTAATATAAATTATTTTTATTTTATGTTTTTGGGCTGATATTTTTCGAGGTGTATGGTAGTTCATCTCTTTCTCCTCTTCTGCACGATATTATCACGACTCTTTCTGCTGTATAAACTGTAATAATTTTGGAGATTTTTTTTCGTTAAATCTGTAAACGCATAAGTATTTTTCTGGTGGATCTAGCTAGTTTGTTGAACAACTAGTGAACCACATTATTCTTGTGTTTCTATTTCATTTTTTGATTCTACCATGGTTGGATTGTGCTTTTGGATTGTATATATATTATTTTTTGTTGTTTCTCTGTTATTCTCTTCTTCTGAATCACAATCATGGAAGCATAATTGCCCAACAATTAGTATTAGAGCAAGTTTCAGAGATTTTTGAGCAATTGCACTATTAGATTTTGTGATTTTTTTGTAAAAATTATATTCTGTTGAAATGGATGGAACCCTAAACATCATGATCGAGAAATTTAATGGTAGAAATATATTTAGTATGTGGCAGATTAAAATCCGAGCACATTTAAAGAATTTTGATATCTGGAGTCCTATGGTTCAACGATTCAGTCCTCATACTACTACTGCTCTTGAAATAATAGAGGCTGAGACATGAAGACGTGAAGAAAAAGCTTACTCCACCATTCTATTAAGCTTGTCCGACGAAGTCATTACTGATGTAGTAGATGAAGAATCTACTACAAGATTATGGCTCAAGTGTGAGTCATTGTATATTACTAAATCTCTAACAAACAAGCTTCTATTGAATAATAGGCTGTTCACACTAAGGGTGCAATAGGGAACGTCTTTGAAAAAACATTTGGATGATTTAAACATCATCCTCATCGACCTTAAACATGTGGATGCTAAGGTGGAAGATTAGGATGCTGCACTTCTGCTCTTAATTTATCTTCCTCCTTCCTATGAGAATTTTGTTGAATCTCTCATAGTTGGAAAGAAGGAAATTACCCTAGAAGATGTTCGGTCTACCATACACTCAAGAGAGATGAGACAGAAGGTTTCTATTGAAAGAACAGGGTAACACTCGGATTGATTGATGGTGACAAATAGAAGGCCACAATTTATTCCATTCAAGAAGAAGGGGAACAAGCTCTAGAAGAGGTCAAAAGAGGGTGACACTTGTCAATATGCAAACAGAAAAGGCATTGGAAAATTGAATGCCTGAAAATGAAAGCAAGGTTGGAATAGCAGGGTCACCCTAATCTCCCACCTGTTGCTGCCATGGCCCTTGATGACTTGGATGATGGAGAAGACCTTGTGCTGGCAACCTCCACAATAATCACAATATCAAACTCATGGATCTTGGATACTAGGGCTTCATTCCTTATAAGGACTCACTTGGAGTGGTTCAGCAAATTTGATATGAAGGAAGCCAGTAATACTGTGGTGGGGGATAGCCAACCATGTAAGGTGGTTGGAATTGGTATAGTGAGACTGAGAACATATGATGGCTAAATAGTCTCACTTTTCAAAGTAAAGTATGCTCTTAAAATGTCAATGAATCTCATTTCTCTTGGTATTCTGGATAATCTGGGATGCACATTCAGTGGTGGTGAGAGACCACTGAATGTTCACCGAGCACATTATGTCATAATAAAGGGGCAGAAGAGTGGAATATTATACACACTGATAGGTTCCACAGTGATAGGAGCTATTGCTGTTACATCCGGAAAGCTAGCATTTGAAGTGAAGAAGACTTTACCAAACTGTGG
Source organism: Sapria himalayana (assembly GCA_029783825.1). NCBI lineage: Eukaryota > Viridiplantae > Streptophyta > Magnoliopsida > Malpighiales > Rafflesiaceae > Sapria > Sapria himalayana. The sequence goes on from JAREIK010002700.1 coordinate 430,442, forward strand.
CACTTGTGTCTCACACATATAGAAGAGAATGGTATGAAAATTCTCTCTAATTTTAATCTTCTAGTTGGTCATAGAGTTAGTAAATTAAATTTCTATGATCATTGAGTTTTTGGTAAGAAACATATAACTAAGTTCGGTAATGCCATATACTGTACAAATAGTATTTTGTATTACATCCATATTGACTGTTGGGGCTCCTCTAGAGTCAAATATCTTGGTGGTGCTCGATTTTATTTATGTTTAGTTGATGATTACACCAGGATATCCTAGGTATTCATGATGAAACATAAATCTGAGACTTTTATAAAGTTTAAGTAGTAAGTTAGCTTACTGGAAAACCAAACACAAAAGAATGTTAAATAATTACGAACAGATGATGGTCTAGAATTTTGTTCGTCTGAATTTGAACATTTCTGTAAGGACAAAGGTATAGCGAGACACAAAACTATTAGAGATACTCCCTAGGAGAATGGCATTGCTGAAAGAATAAACCAAACTCTTCTGGAGAGAATTAGATGTATGCTCTCTCAATCAGGCTTAGGCAAGGAGTTTTGGGCTGAAGCTATTAATATAGCATATCATCTGATAAACAAATCGCCACATAGTGAAATTAATTTTAAAATTCCATTTGAGGCGTGGACTAGTAAACCTATAGATTATTCCAATCTGAAAGTGTTTTGGTGTGTTGCCTACTATCATGTAAATGATAGTAAGCTTAACCCACAAGTGAGAAAATAGAATATTTGTAGGATATGTGATGGAGTCAAGGGAGTCCCTATCTGGTCACCATCTGAAAAGAGAGTGATTCTCTCTAAGAGTGTCACCTTTGATGAAAGTGTCATCTTAAGACAAGTACATTTTCTTATCCAATTAACTGATGTTCCTCAAGCTGAACTTAAGGTGGAGCTAAAATCTGAATCTATAGCTCTAGGAAGGATGCCTATTGTCTCTCGACAAACAATAGTTAATCAAGAAAATGATGGTAAGGTTATTACTGTACCTAATCTTGAACCTGCACCTGATGAGTTTATACCCTATTGGATTTTAAGGGATAGACCAAGGAGGGTAAATGTAAGTCCTTTTCTAAGATTTGGCTTTGATGAATTTGTAGTGTTTGTCCTATACGTTGCTGAAGAGATTGATATTCCTGAACCATCCTCTTTTAGGAATACTATTAGATATCCTAAATTTGAGTTATGGTTAGTTGCCATGAATGAAGAGAATGAATCTCTTCATAAAAATGGTATTTGGCTTATTGTATCTAAACATAAAAGAAGAAAGATAGTTTATTGCAAATGGATTTTCAAGAAGAAAAGTGATGCCTCTAATTCTGGTGGTGTAAAGTTTAAGCCACATCTAGTTGCAAGAGGGTTTAGTCAGAAAGAGGGTGTCGATTATAATGAGATATTCTCTCTTGTAGTCGGACATACGTCAATCAGGGTGCTTCTAGCATTAGTGGCACATCATGACCTTGAACTTGAGCAACTAGATGTTAAAACTACATTTCTTCATAGAGATCTGGATAAAGAAATTTACATGAGCCAGCTTGAGGGTTTGTGGTGTCAGGTAAGGAAACCAATGTGTAAAAGCTTATAAAGTCCCTTATTGACTTAAGTAGTCTCCCCATCAGTGATACATAAGATTTTACTATTTCATGACTAGTCATGAATACAGTAGGTGTGACCATGACTACTGCATTTATTTCAAAAGACATAAGGATGAGTCATATATTTACTTGCTATTGTATGTAAATGATATGCTTATTGCTGCTAGAAATAAATCCGATATTCTAGAACTGAAAGATATCCTCAGTTCTGAATTTGTTATGAAATATCTTAGAGGAGCAAAGTAAATTTTGGGTATGGAAATATTCAGAGATAGAATTAAAAAAAATTGTTTCTTTCACAGAAACAATATATTCAGAAATTTCTACGTATATTTGGAATGGCTTCTTGTAAGTCGTTGTCCACACCATTTGCTTCTAACACCATCTAACATTAACATTTTCCCCTAACTCTGAATCTAAAAAGGAATAAATATCTAAGGTTCCTTATTCTAGTGCTGTCGGATGCCTCATGTATCTTATGGTGTGCACCTGACCTTATATTGCTCATGTAGTAAGTAAAGTGAGTAGGTTTATGATAAACCCTACTCAAGAACACTAAAAAGATATTAAGAGGACACTTAGGTATCTCAAGAGGACTTCTGATGTTGGCCTTAAATTTGGCAATAAATCTGAACTCATGCTAGAAAGATATTTTGATTCTGACTATGCAAGAAATGTTGACAGTAGATAGTCTATGACTGGTAATGTCTTCATTGTATGTGGTTCCCACACTGTAATCTTTTGTTACTTTAACTTCTAATAAAGTAGAATATATGACTCTAACTTAAGCTTCCAAGAAAAGGATATGGCTGAAAGATTTTCTCAAGGACCTTGGTCTTTATGAAGAGGTTGCAATAATTTTCTGTAACAACCTCAGTACTATTTTTTAGCAAATGATCAAGTGTATCTTGAGAGGACAAAGCACATTGATGTGAGATATCATTTTCTTCGACTTGAGAAGAGGGTACAGGTAAAGAAGATTGGAACTTCTGATAATCCAGCTGACATGTTTACCAAACCTATTACTTTGAAATAGTTAAGACACAGTCTTGACTTACAGAACATATTAAATCAGATGTAGTCTTATTGAAATAATTGTTTATAGAGTGTGTCTCTCTATCTATATGCAAAACAAATTAAGGTAGAGATTACGGTATATAATTTGTTTTGATTATCTATTTTGTATAACCAAATTATTTGTATTGTAATATTTTCATGAATGGGTAGGAAAGAAAATATTAAAAGGTTAGGAATGCAGCAAAAGAACAATAATGGAGGTCCCGTTGTCGGATCAGTGGGTCGATGAATTTTTGGAGTAGAGCTTGGCCCATCCTAGCGATCCGATCTGCTTTGGTTAATTAAAACAAAAAGTGTATTAATATTGATTATTTTTTTTATGTTTTCGGGCTACTATTTTTCGGGGTGTGGAACTGTTTAGCTCTTTTTCCACATATGCATGATTTTATCATGACTATTTCTACTACATAAACTATAAAAATATTGGAAATTTTTTTTGGTTTAATCTGCAAACGCATAAGTATTTTTCTGGTGGATGTAGCTAGTTGTGTTGAACGACTAGTGAACCAAATTATTCTTGTGTTTCTGTTTAATTTTCTGATTCTAAAGAGGTTGGATTGTGGTTATAAATTATATATATATATCATTTGTTACAGCTTCTCTATTGTTCTCATCCTCTAAATCACAATCATGGAAGCATAATTGCGCAACATATCTATCTATCTGTCTATATATATATATATATATATATATATATATATTTGTCTATTTGTCTATCTATCTATCTATCTATATATTTATCTGTCAATCAGTTTATCTGTCTATTTGTCAATCAATCAATTAATTTATCTATCTATATATCTCTCTATCTATCTCTTTATATATCTATCTATCAATGGTTGATCTGTGTATCTATCTATCTATCTATTTATCTACTATCTATTTGTCTATTTATCTGATTATATTTTTATCTATCTTTTTGTCTATCTATCCATCTCTCTATGTGTCTATTTATCTATTTATCTGTTGATCTCAATATCTATCTATATATCTATCTATCTGTCTGTCTATCTGTCTGTCTATCTTTCTATTTACCTATCTATCTATATGTCTTTCTATCTTTATATCTATCTATCTATCTATATGACTAGTTTTCTATCTACCTATCATTCTATCTATTTTTCTGCCTATCTATAAATCTATCAATAAGTCTATAAGTATATGTGTCTATTTTTTAATCTATCAAAATGTCATTCTTTTTATTTGTATATCTATCTATTTGCTTATCTGTCTATCTGGCTATCTTTCTATCTGTATATCTCTCTATCTAACTATCTATATGTATATCTTTCTATCTGTCTATGTGTCTGTCTGTCTATCTGTGTGTCTATCTATCTTTCTATCTGTCTATCTATCAATTTATATTTCTATCTGTCTATATGTCTATTAGTGTATCCTTCTATCTGTCTATTTGTCTATCTAGCTATTTATTTGTATATTTGTCTATCTATCTATCTATCTATCTGTCACTCTATCTTTCCATGTATTAGTCTATCTGTTTATCTATATATCTTTTTGTCAATCAATCAATCTATCTATCTATCTATATGTCTATCAACCTATCAGTCTATCTGTCTATTTCTCGATCCATCTATCAGTTAGTCAGTTTATCTTTCTATATAAATAACTATATATCTGTCTATTTGTTTATCTGTCCATATGTCTATTTGTATTTCAGTCTATCTCCCTATATGCGTATCTACCTATCTGTTTATCTGTCAATCAATCAATCAATCGATCAATCTATTTGTCTATCTATCTATCTATCTATCTATGTCGTTTTCTAAAAATCTCTCTATCTATTTTCTTATCGATATATTTGTTTCACTATGTATTTGTATATCAATATAGCTTTCTATATATATATATATATGTCTATCTATCTATCTGTCTATATATCCATATGTTTATATGTCTGTCTATCTATATATCTATTTACCTATCTATGTAAGTTCCTATATGTCTATCTATCTATCTTTTTATATATCTTTCTTTCTATATGTCTATCTATCAATTTGTCTATCTATCACCTATCTATCTAGTTATCAGTCAATCTATTTATTTGTTTATCTATATGTCTATATGTCTATTTATTTATCTTTCTACTTGTCTATCTATCTTTCTATCTATCTGTCTGTCCGTCTATTTGTCTATCTATCTATCTATCTGTCTGTCTATATGTATATTTATCTGTCTATCTATGTGTCTGCATGTCTATCTATCTTTTTTCTATCTATCTATTTGTCTATCTATATATATGTATCTATCTATCTATTTGTCTATATGTCTATCTATCTATCTATCTATCTATCTATTTGTCTATCTGTCTATATGTCTATTTATCTATCTGTCTGTCTGTCTGTCTATTTATCTATTTTTTTATCTGTATATCTATCTATATGTATATCGATCTATATGTCTATTTGTCTATATATCTATCTATCTTTCTGAATATATGATTATTTGTCTATCTATCTATCTATTTATTGGTGTATCTATCAAATTGTTTATCTATCTATATATCTATCTATGTATCAATCTATCTATCTGACTATCTCTATGACTATCTATTTATCTATCTACATGTCTATCTTTCTATTTAACTATTTCTCTATCTATGTATCTATATATCTTTCAATCTATATATCTATTTATCTATCTTCTATATATATATATATATATATCTATCTATCTATCTATGTCTATATGACTATATGTCTACCTACCTATCTATATATTTATTTATGTTTCTATTTTTATATATGTCTTTCTTTCTATCTTGCAATCTGTCTATATGTTTATCTGACTATTTTTTTATCTGCCTATCTTTATATCTATTTTCTACCTATCTATAAATCTTTTAATAAATCTATATGACTATGTGTCTATCTGTCAATTAATCAATATGTCTAGTTGTCCATCTTTTTATATTTCAATATGTCTCTCTCTCTATATGTCTATTTATCTATCTATCTATCTATCTATCTATAAGTATATATGTCGATCTATCTATCTGTCTATCCGTCTATCTATCTTTTTGTCTATCTATCACTTTTTTTACCTATTTATTTGCATGTGTCTATTTGATTATTTGTCTATCATTCTATCTATCTATCTCTTTATCTATGTATGTATGTATGTATGTATGTATGTATCTATCTATCTGTCTATCTATCTATCTGTCTATCTATATATCTAATTCTATATATGTCTCCCTGTCTATTTGTCTATCTTTATATATTTCTATCTATCTATCTATCTGTCTATTTGTAAATCTGTCAATCTATATATCTATCTCTATCTATCATTCTATCTATCTATATATCTATCTTTCTGTCAATATGTATATTTGTCTATCTATCTATCAGTCTATCAATCTATCTTTTGATCTGTCTATGTATATATCTATTTATCTTTCTATCTATCTATCGGTCTATCTATCTATTTTTTTATTTGTCTATATGACTTGTATTTTTTTATATCTACCTATTGACTTATCTACTAATCTATTTATCTATCTATTTGTCTATCTATCTATTTATTTATCTATCCATCTATCTAGCTTTCTATCTGTCTCTATGTCTTCCTGCCTATCTATCTTTCTATCTAACTATCTATTTATCTATCCATCTATCTTTTTATCTATCGATATTTTTAACTGTCTATCTGTCTATCTATCTATATGTTTATCCATCTATCCTTATTTCTATATATCTCATAACCTGTGTATCTTTTTATCTATATATCTGTCTATCTTTCTACATATCTCTCTTTCTATTTGTCTATCTGTCTATCTATGTATCTTTATAATTTTCAATCTAGTTATCTATATATCTTATGAAGTATCTATCTGTCTATCAATTTAATCATTCTATCTATCTATGTATCTATCTATATGTTTATCTATCTATCTATCTATCTATCTATTTATCTATCTATCTATCTATCTATATATCTATATATCTATCTATATTTCTATTTCTCTATAAGTATATCTGTGTATCTGTCTTCTTTCTATCTATCTATTTATCTGTATATATATCAATCTAACTATATGTCTATATGTCTATCTCTCATACTATCTATATTTGTATCTATTTATTTATCTATATTTCTAACTATCTATTTATCTATCTATCTATCTATCTATCTGTTTGTCTGTCTATTTATCTTTCTATCTATATGTTAATTTATTATTTTTATATCTGTTTATCTATCTTTCTATCTTTCTATCTATCTATTTGTATATCTATCTATCAGCATATCTGACTATCTTATGATCTATCTATGAGTTTATCTATATATATATATATATATATATATATATATATATCTTAATATTGGTGTATCTATCTATAAGTTTATCTATCTATCTATCTCTCTATCTGTATATTTATCAACCTATCTATCCTTTTATCTATATATCTATCTATCTATTAGTGTATCTGTCTATCTATCTATTTATCAGTTTATCTATCTATGTGTATATCTATTTATTTGTCTATATGTCTATCTATCTATCTGTCTATATGTATATGTGTTTATGTACCTATTTGTCTATTTGTCTATCTTCTTTTTTGTCTATATGTCTATCTATCTATCTATCTATTTATCTCTCTTCTATCTATCTGCCTAATTATCTAATAATCTATATGTGTATTTGTCTGTCTATCTATCTATATATTTTTCTATCTATTTATCAATCTGTCTATCTATCTATATGTCTATCTATTTATCTATCGATCTATCTATCTAATTATCTATGTGTCTGACTGACTATCTATCTATCGCTCTATCTATTTATTTATCTATTTATCTATCCGTATGTCTTTATATCTATTAGTATCTCTATCTATCTGTCTATATATTTATCTTTCTATCTGTCTATTTGTATATTTGTCTATATATCAATCTACTTATCAATCTATATGTCTAATTCTCAACCTGATTATCTATCTATCTATTTGTCTACACATCTATCTATCTATCTCTATATCTATCTATATGTCTAAGTTTTATCTATCTATCTGTCTATCTATTAGTGTGTATATCTGTCTATATATATATATATATATATCTATCTATCTATCTCTGTCTCTCAGTCTATTTGTCGATCTCTGATCTGTCTATCAGTTTTTATGTAAATATGTCAATTTGTCAATCTTTCAATCTTTCAATCAATCTATCTATTTGACTATTTATCCTTTTATTTATCTATCTAAATATCTATCAATCTATTTATTTGTCTATCTGTCAATTTGTCAATTTATAAATATGTCAAACTTTCTATAAGTCTATTTCTTTATCTATCAATCTATTTATCTATTTATCTAGATATCTATCTGTATGCCTATTTATTTATCTATTTATTTATCTATCTGTCTCTCTATCTATTTATCTATTTATTTGTCTGTCTACCTATCTATTTGTTTATCTGTCTGTTTGTATATATGTCTATTAGCCTATCTACATATCTGCCTATATATCTATGTGTCTTTCTGTCTATCCGTCTATCTCTCTATCTATCTATCTATCTATCTGCCTATTTATCTATATGTCGATCTATTGATCTATCTATCTATCTGTCAATTTGACTATCAGTCTATCAATCTATATGTCTATCTCTGTATCTCTCTATCTGTCTTTTAACCTATCTATAAATCTATATATATGTATATATGTCTATGTGTCTATCTGTCAATATATCAATGTGCCTAACTATCAATTTATCTATCTTTCTATTTGTTTATATGTCTATATGTATACTTGTTTATCTTTGTACCTATCTATTTAATTGCCTATTTGTCTATCTATATATCTGTCTATCTATTTTATGTTTCTCTATCAGTCAATCTATTAATCAATCAATCAATCTGTCTATCTGACTATCTTTCTGGCTGTCTATCATCTATTTATATATCTAT
>JAREIK010002700.1:442048-501110 GCA_029783825.1 Sapria himalayana
TATTATCTCTCTTCTTCTGATCTATCTATTTTATCTAATATATAAATATAAATATAAATATAAATAAATAATCTAATATATATCATGTCTATCTATCTATCTATCTCTCTACTGTATGTGCCTATGTGCTATTTGGCTATTTGGTTAATCATATAATCTATCATTGTCTGTCTATCGATCGATCTATCTTTCTATTTTTCTATCTGTCTATATATTTATCTATCAAAGTATTTATCTATGTATCATTATCGGTCTGTCTATCTATCTATCTACTATCTAACTACTGTTATGTCTAAACTATTATATGTCTATCTATATATATCTATTTGTCTATCTATTTTTTAGTTATCTTTCTATTGTCTATCTTTTAATATTTGTATCTATACATATGTCTCTATGATTATCAGGCTATATGTTTATCTATCTATTTGTCATTCTGTATATTTATATATTTATCTATTTGTCTATTATCTATCTTTCTATATGTAAATCTGTCTATCTGTCTATTTGTCAATCAATCAATCTGTCAATCTGTTTATCTATCTATATATCTATATGTCTACATGTCTACATGTATATGTGTCTATGTGTCTATCTAACTATCTATCTATATATCTATCAGTCTACCTATCTACATGTCTATGTGTTTATCTAACTATCTGTCTATCTATCTATCTTTCTATCTATTTGTCTATGTGTCTATCTATCTATCTATCTGTATATCTGTGTGTGTGTGTGTGTGTGTGTGTGTGTGTATACCTATCTATCTTTCTATTTATCTACATGTCTCTTTATATATCTATATATCTAGCTGTCTATCTGTCAATTTGTCTATCTGTCTATCTATCTATATGTCTATGTGTCGATCATTCTATCTTTTTATCTATCTATCTTTCTATTTATCTATCTATCTTTCTATCTATCTATCTATCTATCTATCTATTTATCTATCAATCTGTCTATCCATCCATCTATCTATCTATCTCTCTATCTATCCATATATCTATCTATCTATCTATTTATCTATCTGTATGTATGTTTATCTGTGTATCTATTTATCTATTTACATATCAGTCTATCTATCTATTTATATGTCCATGTGTCTACCCGTCTATGTGTCTATGTGTCTATGTGTCTATGTATCTAACTAATTAACTAACTTTCTGTCTATCTATCTATATATCTATCTATATGTCTATCTTTCTATCTGACTATTTGTCTATCTATCTAACTATTAATCAACCTATCTATCTATTTATCTATATATCTATCTATCTATCTATCTATCTTTGTGTTTATATGTAATTTAATTTTTCTATTGACTATCTATCTATCTATCTATCTATCTATCTATTATCTATATATCAGTCTATCTATCGATATGTCTATCTAAATTTTTTTTGTCTATCTATCTTTCAATCTGTTTATCTATATATCTTTCTATAGATCTGTCTATTTATCTATCTTCTATCTTTGTATATGTCTATCTGTTTATCTGTCTGTCTGTCAATCTGTCTATCTATATATCTATCCGTCTGTCTGTCTATGTATCTATTTGTCTATCTATCACTTTCTCAATTTGGCTATCAGTCTAACTATCAATCTTTCTATCTATATGTATATCTATTTATGTGTTTATCTATCTTTCTGTCTATTTATCTATATGTATATTTATCTATCTATCTATCTGTCTGTCTATCTATCTGTCTATTTATCTATCTGTTTATAGGTCTATCTATCTATTTGTCTATTTGTCTATTTGTCTATCTATCTATCGATCTTTCATTATTTTTCTGTTTCTATCTGCCCATCTATCATTTTGTCTATCTATCTATCTATCTATATATCAATTTGTCTATTTGTCTATTTGTCTGTATGCATATTTGTCTATTTATCTATATGACTATATGTAAATCCATCTATATGTCTTTCTGTTTATCTATCTGTCTGTCAATCTATCAATCAATCTATCTGTCTGTCTGTCTGTGTATCTATTTGTTTATTTCTCTATCTCTTTCTCAATCTGGCTATCAGTCTATCTGTCTATCTATCTATATGTATATCTGTATATGTGTCTATCTATCTATCTATCTGTTTGTCTATCTATCTATCTATCTGTATATCTAACTATTTATCTCTCTATCTATCTATCTGTCTATATGTATATCTATTTATTTGTCTATTTGTCTATCTATTAATCTACCTTTGTATCTTTCTATGTGTCTTTCTCCCTATCTATCATTTTGTCTATCTATCTATCTATATGTCTATCTATCTATCTATCTGTCGATTTGTCTATCTGTCTATGTTTCTATTTGTTTATCTATCTATCTATCTGTCTTTCTGGCTATATATTTTTTTATGTTTCTATCAATCTTTCTATTTGTCTATCTATCTATTTGTCTATTTGTCTATCTATTTATCTGTCTATTTTTCTATCTATCTGTCTATCAATCTATCTATCTATATATCTATCTATCTGTCTCTCTATCTATCTGGCTATGTACCTATCTATCTGCCTATCTATCTATTAATCTATCTTTATGTCTATCTACCACACTTCTTAATAGGTATTTTAAGTTGTTTTGTTTACTCTCTCACTCTAATCTGAAAAACTAAAATATATCGTCTAGGCTCTACTTCCTGTTAAACAAAAATCCAAAAAAATGACTAATACTAATGAAACATATTTAAATTTAGAAAATAAAAATCTTACACAGAGGTCAGAGGCTGCTAAAACTTTGGTTTCTCTAGTCGTTTCAACCAAAACATCTAAAAAACAAAAAACTAGGAGGACTTCTGTTGTTTGAACTCATTTTAATATAATAAAACAAAAGAAAGTTAGGGGTGAGGAAGAAGAAATGACACAGTGCAAATATTATATGATAAATTTAACTTGTAAGAGTTCGTTTGGGACTGGGCACCTTAAGAGGCATGGTAAATTATGCACCAAAAAAAATGGTGCTTTAGATCTTAGGCAAACCCAACTTAGCACTGTATTTTTTGAAACTAGATCAAGTTCAGTCACAAAGTTTGCTCTCTTCATATACCGCAACGAGTTGGGTAGAAAAGGCATAGCCAAACTTATTACATTGATGGGTCTTCCGATCAGATTTTCTGAAGATACAATGGTAGTGCGCATCATGCTGACATATCTTCAGCCTGCTTATCGTAGGATTCCTAGGTCAACATCTAGGAATGACATACTAAAATTTTATAAGTTAAAAAATAAATAATAATTAATGAATTTATGGCATATAGTAGACTAGTGTCTGTGACGTCTGATATCTCGACAAGTCACGATGAATCATCTTATGCATGTCTCACTAGCCACTATGTAGATTCTAACTAGATAATGAATAAAAAAATTTTAGGATTAAAAATTAAAAAAAAATTTAAGTTTATTAATATTTTATATTCAACAATTTTCAAGTTACAAATTTAAAATTTTTATACATTATCTATATATAATATAATATATATTTTAATTTTTATATTTAGTTCAAAATATTAACATATAGACTGGTAGACATATTGACAGATAGACAGATAGACATATAGACATATAGATATATAGATAAATAGAAAGATAGAAAGATAGACAGATAAATAGAAAGACAAATAGGCAAATAAATAGATAAAAATATAGGCAGATAGTTAGATATAAAAAAAGATAGATAGAATGAAAGCTAGATAGATAGAAATATAAACAAATAGACAGATAAACAGATAGGCAGATATGTAGATATACATATAGACATATATACTGATAAATCGATAAATAGATAGACATATAGAATTATAGATATTTTTAGAAATAAGTAGTAAGACAGATATACAAATAGATAGATAGAAAGATAGACATATAGTGTGATAAACAGATAGACAAATAGATAGATAGAAAGATAAATAGATAAACATTAAGATAGAAAGGTAGATAGATATATAGAGAGATAGACTGATAAAAAGAAAGGAAGATATATAGATACAAAGATAGTTACTTATACAGATATACTAATAGATAGATTAAATGATAGAAAGAAAGATAGGTAGATAGACAAATAGGTATGTACACATATTGGCAGATAGACATAAAAACAAATATAAAGATAGATACATAGATAGATAGATAGACATATAGATAGATAGACAGACAAACAGATATATAGATAAATAGATAGACAAAATACAAAAAGATAGACAGACAAATAGATATATAGATAGATAGATAGATAGACATATAGATAAATCGACAAATAAATAGATAGATAGACAGATTAATAGACAAACAGATAGATAGCTAAACAGATAGACCTAACACAAATAGATAGAAAGATAGAAAGATAGACATATAGAAAGAAAGAAAGAAAGATAGCTAGACTTATAGACAAATAGACAGATAGACAGATAGGCATATAGATCGATAGACATATAGACAGATAGACACATAGAATGATAGAAAAATAGATAGATAGATAGATAGATAGATAGATTGATTAATTGATAGATAGACAGATAGATAGATAGATAAATAGATAAATAGACAAAGAGATATATAGATAGATAAATAGATAAACACATAGATAGATATGCAGGTGACAGATCAACACATATACTATTAGACAGATAGACTAATATATAGATATATAGATATACATATACACAAATAGACAGATAAACAGATAGTCAAATAGACAGATAGAACTATAGAGAGATATATAAATTTAAAGATAAGTAGATATATTGATAGATCAACAGATATACACATAGACATATAGAATTATTATAGATTTATATATAGTCAGAAAGACAGATAGACAAATAGACATATTGATAAAGAGGCAGATAGACACATAGATAGATAAATAGATAAATAGATAGATAGATATAAAGAATGTTAGATAGATAAATAGACAGATAAAAAAATAGAGAGATAGACAGATAAGAAGATAGATAGATAGGCATGTAGATAGATAGAGTGATAAAAATATAGATAAAATGACAGATATTTAGATAGACAGATTGACAAATAGAAAGATAGATAAAGAGACAGATAGACCGATATGTAGATACGCAAATATGCAGATAGGTAGAAAGATAATTATTTAGATAGATATATAGATAGACAGATATATAGATAGATAGATAAATATATATATATATATATATATATATATATATATATATATATATATATATATATATATAGATTGATAGTTAGACAGATAGACATATAGATAGAGAGACAGACAGATTGAAAGAGAGATAGACATATAGACATATATGAAATTAGATAGATAGATAGATAGATATGAAAATACACAGATAGATAGACAGATAAATAGATAGACAAATAGACAATTAGACATATAAACAGATAGATAGATAGAAAGATAGATAGATAAATAGTTAGATAGATAGCTATAAATATAGAAAGAAGACATATACACATATAGATAGATAGATAAAGATAGGTAGATAAGCATATAGACAGATGGACACATAGGCACATAGACAAATAAACAGATAGACAAATAGACATATAGACAGATAGACATATAGATAGATAGATAAATAGATAGAAGACAAAAAGATTTATAGAAAGATAAATAGATATATATATATATATATATAGACATATAGATAGATAGAAAGATTGAGACATACCCAGATAGTCAAATAGACAGATTGATAAATAGAAAGATAGATAAATAGATAAATAGACATACAGATAGACCAATAAACATGTACACAGATAGATGGATGGATAGATAGTTACATAGATATACATATAGACATGCACATATATAGATAGAGATATAGATAGAATTTTAGATAAACAGATAGATTGATAGATAAATAAGCAAATATGCATATAGGTAGATAGGAAGTTAGACAGATAGATTGATAGACCTATAGACAGATAGATATATAAATGGATATATTAAAATATAGACAAATAGATAGAAAAATAGATAGATAGATAGTTAGTTAGATAGATAAATAGATTGATTGATAGACAGATAGATAGAAAGAAAGAAAGTCAGATAGAAAGATAGAGAGATAAATAGATAGACAAGTAGATAGATAAATAGATAGACTGAAAGATAGATATCCAAATGGATTGATGGGTGGTAAGATATATATATATATATATATATCGATATATAGATATTTGATAGACATATAGACATATAGATACATAAAAAGATAGATAGATAGATACATAGATAGATAGATACATAGATAGATAGACAGATAGATAGATAATAAGTTAGATAGATAAAATATAGACACATAAAATAGAAAGATAGTAAGACATAAAGGCAGATAAATAGATAGGCAGACAGATAGATAGATAGTTAGATAGATATATAAGTAGAGAGTCAGATAGACAGATAAAAAGCTATATAGATATATAGATAGATAGATAGATAGATAGATATGCAGATAGACAGACAGATAGATACATATAGATTGAAATATATACAGACAAATAGATAGATAGAAACACATATAGATAAATAGAAAGATAGATAGCTATATAAAGAGATGGATAGACAGATAGATACACAGCTAGACATATAGACAGATAGATTGATTTATAGAAATACATATAGATATATAAAATGATAGATAGAAATACAGATTGATAAATAGACAGATATATAGAGAGACTAATAAAAAAAAGGCAAATAGGCTGATAGCTAGATTCATAGATAGACATATAAACATATCATCAGATAGACAGACAGATAGAAAGACAAATAAATAGAGTAATAGTAGTCAGAAAGATAGAGAGATAGAAACATAGACAAATTGATAGATTGGCAGATAGACATATTAACATATAGAATGATAGATAGATAGACAAATAGATAGATAGACAGATAGACTAATAGATAGATAGACAAAAAGGTCGATAGCCAAATAGACAGATAAACAAATAGATAGATAGATTAATAGAATGCCAAATAGACAGATCGACATATAGACAGATAGACATATTGACAAATAGACAGATAGATAGATAGAGAGAAATACAAAAGATAGATAGACAGATTGACAAATATACAGATAGATAAAAGATAGAGAGACAAATATATAGATAGATAGACAAATAAATAGATAGATAGATAGATAGATAGACAGATAGATAGACTAATAGATATAAAGATAGATAGACAGATAGGTAGATAGACAGATAGATATATAAATATATAGACCGATAGAAAAATAGACAGATAGACAGATAGATAGATAGACAGTTAGATAGTTAGATAGATAGATAGATATATAGATATACAAATTGATAAATAGATTGATAAATAAATTGACAGATAGTTAGATAGATAAATACATCAATAGATAGAAAGATAGTAAGATAAATAGATAGATATATAGACAAAAAGATAGATAAAAAGATAAATCGATAAATAGATAGTGAGAAAGAGAGATAGACAGATAGACCATATTGATAGATACACAGATAGACAAATGGACAGATAAACATATAGACAGATTCATACATAATTAGATAAAAAAATAGAAAGATATACAGATAGACACATAAACAGATAGATAGTTAAATAGTTAGACAAATATACAAATAGATAGATAGGTAGATAGAAAAGTACATAGACGGGCAGATAGGCAGGCATATAGATAGATAAAAAATTATATAGATAGACATATAGATAGATAGATAGACAGATATACAAATCATAGAAGATAGATAGATAGATAAACAGGTTGACAATTTGTTAGAAGACAAATAGATAAAATAAAGGGATAGACAAATTGCTAGAAAGATAGATAGATAGATATACAGATAGACAGATTGATAGATTTACTTAAAGACATAAAGACATAATGATTGTTAGACAATAAGATAGATTGACAAATAGATAGATAGATAGACAGATAGACAGATAGACAGATAGGTAGATATCAAGATATATAGATAAACAAAAAAGATAGATAGAGAGATAAATAAATAGATAGATAGATATACAGATAGATAGATAAATAGATAAATAGATAGATATAAAGACATATATGCAGATAGATAGATACATAGATAGGCAAATAGATATATATATATATATATATATATATATATACATATAGATAGATAGACATATAGACAGATTGACATATTGACTTATAGACATATAGACAGATAGAAGTATATAGATAAAGAAATAAATTGATAAATAGTTATACAAATGAAGAGATAGACAAATAGACATATAGGTAGATAGGCAGATATATTGATAGTGAGATAAAGAGATAGATAGATGGACAAATAGACAGATTGACAGATAGAAAAATGGACATATAGATAGAATATAGATAGAAAGATAGACAAATTGACAGATTGATAGATAGAAAGATAAATACATTGACAGATAGACAAATAGACAGAAAATTAGAAAAATAGATAGATAAACCAATAGACATGTGGATACATAGATAAATAGATAGATAGATAGATAGACATATATATAGATACATATATAGATAGACAGATAGATAGATAAATAGATAGATAGATTGATAGATATATAGATAAATAGATATATTTATTTAAAGATAGATAGATAAACAAGCATACAAATATACCGACGGATAGAAAGATAAATAGACAAACTGACAGACATGCAATTTTACAAATATATAGATAGACAGTTACAAAGATATATATATAGGCAGATAAAAGATAGACCCAAATATATAGACATTTTGATAGAGATAGATAGACTTATACATAAATAGACAGATAGAAAGATAGTCAGATAGATAGATAGATATTTGAAAAGATTGTTAGAAAGATATATAAATAAATAGATAGATAGAGAGATAGTCAGATAGATAGATAAACAGATAGACAATTAGATAGATAAAAGATAATCCAATAAATATACAGACCGATAGATAGATAGAGAGATAGACATATAAACAAATATGAGTGATAGACAAATAGATAGATAGATATATAGATTGTTAGTTAGTTAGATCGATATATAGATAGATAGATATATTAATTGACAGATAGATAGACATATACACATGACAGATAGATATAGGTTTCAATTGGGCTTGGTTGGGCCGGCCCTGCATGAGGCAACGCACGATTCGACCATGCCCACCTCGGCACACCACTAGAATTTCTCATGCCCATGCCAGAGTCGAGCCTACAAACTGCACGTACCATGCTATGCCGTGTCGAGGCCAACCACGCCCCGTCCAGGGTTTCCCAGCACTATACTATGGGCCATGGGTACAGTACCTCGACACGATCTGAGAAACCACCCTAGTGGCCGAGCTCGAAGCATTTGGAAATTGCTTGGGTCTGATTCCAATTTGCACTCCACCCAATCCGATCCCCAACGGTTCAAAAAAATTTTAAAAAAATTTTAATTTTGAATTTAAGCCATTGGATTTCACCTCTAATGGCTATGGGGTAGAATCTGACGGCCCACATAATTCTTCTCCAAAAAATCAATAAATTAATCAAAAAAATAAATAAAAAACTTTTTATAAAATAATTTTTTTTATTATTCTACAAAAGCCCCCCATCCCTCTCTCTAATTTTTATTTTTTCAAAAACATAAATTCTCATACTCTTTCTCAAATCTCTCTCCTAAAATTCTCTCTCTTGGGATCTCGGCTCAGCTTTTTGGGACTTACAACTCTAGCTCGGCTTTGGTTGGTGTTTGCATTAGTCTCTGAAAGTTGGATTTGTGCTGTACGTGCTTTACCTTTACAATAGTTTATGGGTATTTTTATTTTTTTTAATTAGTTAACTGAAACTCTTAAGTCTTAACATAATATTTAAAATTAATTAGCTTTTTACTCTCTCTCTCTCTCTACTCTTTAATCTACCCATTTGTCTAAAAAAACCAAAAAATTACAAATAATAATGAAATTAATTTAAATTTTAAAAATGAAAATCTTACACAAAGGTCCGACATCCGAGTGAAAATTCCAATTTGCACTCCACCCAATCCGATCCCCATCGGTTCAAAAAAATTTTAAAAAAATTTTAATTTTGAATTTAAGCCATTGGATTTCACCTCCAATAGCTATGGGGTAGAATCTGACGGCCCACATAATTCTTCTCCAAAAAATCAATAAATTAGTCAAAAAAATAAATAAAAAACTTTTTATAAAATAATTTTTTTTATTATTCTACAAAAGCCCCCCATCCCTCTCTCTAATTTTTATTTTTTCAAAAACATAAATTCTCATACTCTTTCTCAAATCTTTCTCCTAAAATTCTCTCTCTTGGGATCTCGGCTCAGCTTTTTGGGACTTACAACTCTAGCTCGGCTTTGGTTGGTGGTTGCATTAGTCTCTAGAAGTTGGATTTGTGCTGTACGTGTTTTACCTTTACAATACTTTATGGGTATTTTTATTTTTTTTAATTAGTTAACTAAAACTCTTAAGTCTTAACATAATATTTAAAATTAATTAGCTTTTTACTCTCTCTCTCTCTCTCTCTACTCTTTAATCTACCCATTTGTCTAAAAAAACCAAAAAATTAGAAATAATAATGAAATTAATTTAAATTTTAAAAATGAAAATCTTACACAAAGGTCCGACATCCGAGTGAAAATTCCAATTTGCACTCCACCCAATCCGATCCCCAATGGTTCAAAAAAATTTTAAAAAAATTTTAATTTTGAATTTAAGCCATTGGATTTCACCTCCAATGGCTATGGGGTAGAATCTGACGGCCCACATAATTCTTCTCCAAAAAATCAATAAATTAATCAAAAAAATAAATAAAAAACTTTTTATAAAATAATTTTTTTTATTATTCTACAAAAGCCCCCCATCCCTCTCTCTAATTTTTATTTTTTCAAAAACATAAATTCTCATACTATTTCTTAAATCTCTCTCCTAAAATTCTCTCTCTTGGGATCTCGGCTCAGCTTTTTGGGACTTACAACTCTAGCTCGGCTTTGGTTGGTGTTTGCATTAGTCTCTAGAAGTTGGATTTGTGCTGTACGTGCTTTACCTTTACAATACTTTATGGGTATTTTTATTTTTTTTAATTAGTTAAATGAAACTCTTAAGTCTTAACATAATATTTAAAATTAATTAGCTTTTTACTCTCTCTCTCTCTCTCTCTACTCTTTAATCTACCCATTTGTCTAAAAAAACCCAAAAATTACAAATAATAATGAAATTAATTTAAATTTTAAAAATGAAAATCTTACCCAAAGGTCCGACATCCGAGGGTGCTGAAACATTGGTTTCTCTAGTCGTCGCAACCCAAAATTCTAAAAATTTTAAAACTAGAAGGACTTTTGTAGTTTGGACTCATTTTAATATAATAAAAAAATGTTTGGGGTGAGAAATAAGAGATGACATAGAACAAAAATTATAAGAAAATTTTAACTTGTAAGAGTACGTTTTGGACTGGGAACTTTAAGAGACATGCCAAATTATGCACCAAAAAATATATTGTATTAGATCCTAGGCAAACCCAACTCAGTAGTACGTTTTTTGATGCTGGATCCATTTAAGTCTTAAAGTTTACTTTCTTCATATACTACAGTGAGTTGGGTAGGGAAGGCTTGGCGAAATTTATCACCATGATGGGTCTTCCGATTAGATTTTCAGAAGATCCAAGGGTACTGAGCATCCTACATACATAATTTCAGACTACTTATCATAGCAATCCTAGGTCCATATCTAGGAATGACATACTAATATATAATAAGTTAGAAAAATAAATAATAATTAATGAATTTAGGGCATATAGTAGAGTGGTGTCCGTGACGTCTGATATATGGAAAAACTTTTTTAGGATATTTGGACATACTAATATGCTTATCATAGTAGAGTGGTGTCACGATGATGCATCTTAAGCATGTTTCACCGCTCACTATGTAGATTCTAAATAGACACTAAATAAAAAAATTTTAGGATTCTCTGAGATTCTCCATCCTAACGATGGCCCAAACTTTTTTGAGTGCGTGATGAAGATCTTTAGAGAATATAAAATTCAAAATAAAATTTTTAGTATCACAATCAATAACACATCTAATAATGGAGTAGCAATTAACATGTTTGTTAGGAATATTAGAGATGCCCCATTATGAGAGATTTTCCACGTTAGATGCATGTGTTACGTGATTAAATTGATTGTACAAGCGGGGATGAATGTGTGTCACCCCACTTTGGAAAACATACTTAACTCACTAAAATACATTCGCAAGCCTCACAGATGATAGGAGTTCGACAATCTCTGTTTGTCTATGAATCTCAAGAAGAAATTCAAATCAGATGTGAGACACCATCAGAATTACACGTACCTGATGTTGGAGTCATGTGTTGGATACGAACATGTGATATCCGACTACGTCAATAGTAAGAGTGACTTAATATTGACGATACTGACAATGCTTTAGAAAATTCTTTTATGAAATTCTTGAAGTTTTTTTATGACACGACGAACATGTGTTCGTCGGTTTATACTCCCATGACTTGCATTTCACTCAGGTACATTTGCAACATTAGTAGCATGTTAAGGAAGTATCAAGCTGACCCGACACTTAGCCATATGGTTACAAAGATTGAACCCAAGTACTATAGTACTACTCCACCATTCAATCTATTTATCATCTCGCTGCATGCATGGACCCTAGGGTTAACGTAGAAGCAGTAGATAACATTTTAACAAAAATTTCCTCGTGCATGAACTTGGAAGACCCACCTGAAGGGTTCATTCAAGTAAAGTTAACTGACCATTTCACATACTACGATACCAGGTTTGGTGGTAGTAGTCGTGTGCCTTCGAGTACGAACATGGTTATAATATTCGGAGATGATGACTTTTTCATTTAGTTAGAGATGAGGAAACGATGAGGTGGACCATCAAATAGGAGAAAGCTGTCTCGGTACTTAGATACCGATTACTACTAAATCTGCTTACATTCTGATACTGAGAATCTTAATATATTAGAGTGGTGAAAATCATACGAGTCCACCTTTCCTATGTTATTTAAGATGACACAAGATCTATTGACTCATCCGGTGTCGAGCATAGCATTAGAGTATACTTTTTCTATTGTAGTAAATATAATTTCATATAGGAGATCGAGATTATATCCAGGTATTGTTAAGGCTTTAGCATGCATGAAGGATTGGGAGGATTCGATCTTTAGGATACAAGATCATGCTGAGACTAGGGTTGGGAGCACAGCGAAAGTAGAGGAGTTGATTTCTGATGATAATCCATAAGATAGTTATTTTGATATTGAGGTTGAGGATGATATTGATACGATTATAGACGATTGATGAGATTGCCACTTGATATTTAATGGTTGATGATTGCGGAATTGTGACATGGCTACACTGATAGCGACACTTAAGTTACAGTTATGCTTATGCATATGAGTTATACTTGATACCGATTTTTGATTTCAATGTTTTGTACTCATTTTTATTTACATTGTATTTGCTTTGGTTTGGGCGATTGGCTTTGTGACTTTGTAATTTTTGTTAAATAAATTTTGTGTTTATTTTGTTTTTGTGTTTAAGAATTTCATATATAAATTCTAAAAATATAATTATAATAAATTAAAATTAAAATCTAATTAATACACAATAAAAACAAATAACATAAAAAAAAACTTTATAACTATTCGAAAATTTACATTTTACAATTTAAATATTTTTAAACATTATCTATTTTATTTTTTATAATTACATAAAAATTAAAAACAAATAAATAATTTTTATTATTATTTTAAACTGACTCGTACGGTCCTATTTTTGCTCATAAGTGCCTGAGCCGGCATGGCAAAAAATTGACCGTGCAGGAGGGATGTGTTGGCGCGGGCCTAAAGAAACCATGCTAGGCTGGACATGACACAGTACAGCAACCATGCTGGGCTAGCCTAGCATGTCCTGTTTGACACCTCTAGATAGATAGATAGCTAGCTACAATTATAGATAGATAGATAGGTAGGTAGATAGATAGGTAGGTAGGTAGATAGATAGGTAGGTAGATAGATAGGTAGATGGACACATAGTCAAACAAACAAAATGATAGAAAGACATATAGATACAGAGGCACACAAAAAATAGACAGACAAACACATAAACAGACAAACACACACACACACACACACACACATAGACAGTCACAAGGACACATAGACAGATAGATAGACACAGATAGATCGATAGATAGACATAAAGAAAGATAAAGAGACAGATAGATAGAAGATAGGCAGATAGAGGATAGACGTAGAGAGATAGACATTTTGAGAGATAGATAGATAAATAGATAGACAAATAGATAGATAGATAGATAGACAAGTAGATAGATAAAAAGATAAACTGATATATAAATAGACAGATAGATAGATAGACACAAAGACCATCTAGAAAGAAAGAAATATAGATAGATATATAGTAAGAAAGACATATAAACAGCTAGACAAATATACAAATATAAAAATTGACAGATAGACAAATAGGAAGATAGACAGATAGAAAAATAAACAGAAAGACACATATAGAGATAAATAGATAACTATATAGATAGACAACTATATAGATAGACAAATAGACATATAGACATATAGTCAGACAGACAGACAGATAAAGAGATAAATGGATAGATAGATAGATAGATAGATAAATAGGCAGATATATAGAAAGACCAAATATATAGATAGATAGAGAGAGAGATAGAAAGATAGACAGATAAATAGATAGACAAATAGATAGATAGATAGATAGACAAATGGACAGTAGATAGATAGATATACAGATATATAGACAGATAGATAGATATATCGATATATAAATATATAGATAATATATAGATAAACATATAGAAACATAGACAGATAGATAAATAGACAAATAGATAGATAGACACATAGAGATATAAATGATAGATAACTAGACAGATAGATAGATAGACAGATAGAAAAATAGATAGATAGATATATAGATAGATAAATAGATAGATAGAAAGATATAAAGATAAAGATATAGATAGATAGATAGACAAACATATGGATAGACTAACAGAAAGATAGACTGATACACATACAAGTAGAAGTCAGATAGACAGAAAGACAGACAGTCAGAAAGAAATATAGATAGATAGATAGATATACAAATTGAAAGATATACAAATAGAAAGAAATACAAATAGAAAGATAGAAAAAAAGAATATAGATAGACAAACAGAAAAACAGATAGACAGATAGATATACAAATAGAAAGATAGACAAGTAGATAGATAAAGAGAAACTGATAAATAAATAGTCAGATTGACTGATAGAGAGATAAATAGATAAATCATATAGATAGAAAAAGTAATATATAAATAAATAGATAGATAATTAGACAGATAGATAGAGAGATAGATAGATAAATAGATAGATAGATAAACAAAATGATAGCCATATAGACATATAAACAAATAGAAAGATAGAAAGATAGTCACATTATTAGATAGACAAATTGACAAGTAGATAGATAAAAATATAAATAGAAAAATAGATAGATAGATAGGAAGATAGTCATATAGACCATATAGATAGATAGATAGATATACAAATAGATATATAAATAGATTGATAGTTAGAGAGATAGAAAGATTGATAGATAGATAATAGATAGATAGATAGATAGATAGATAGATAGATAAACAAATAGATAGATAGATAGTAGAATATATAGAGAAAAAGAAAAATAACAGAAAGATAGATAGACAGATATACATATAGACAAATATATAGAGAGCTAGATAGATAGACAGATAGGTATATAAATATATCCACAATTAGATAGATAGAAAGATAGTTAAATAATTAGATAGACAGATAAACAAGTAGATAGATAAAAAGATAAATCACTAAACATATAGATAGATAGAGAGATAGACATATAGACCAAATAGATAGATAAACAGAACAATAGATGGATAGATAGATAGATAGGTTGATAGATAAATAGATAGATAGATAGCTAGCTACATTGTTGATAGATAGATAAATATATAGATAGAAAGATATACAAATAGACAAATAGACAAGTAGAAATTTAAAGAGATAAACCAATAAATAGATAGACAGATAGACAGATATAGTTATAGACAGATAAACCATTTAGACAGAGAAAAAGATATATATATATATATATATATACATATAGACAGATAGATAGATAGAAAGATAGATAGATAGATAGCTAGATAGACAAATAGACAGATAGATAAATAGAATGATAAATAGATAGAAAGATATACAGATAGACAAATACACTAATAGAAAGAAATAAAGATAGTTACATTGATAGATAGATAGAGAGACAAGTAGATAGATACATTGATAAATTGATAAAAAGATAGATAGATAGATAGACAAATAAACATATAGATAGATAGATAGATAAACAAATAGATAGACTGATAGAAAAATAGATAGACTGATTGATAGATATCAAATAGATGTAGAGACAGCTATACATATAGATAGATAGACAGTAAAATAGATAGACATATAGATATATAGACAAATAGATAGATAGAAAAATATATAAATTGATAGATAGAAAGATAGATAAAAACACAATTAGACAAATGGAAAGATAGTCAGATAATTAGTTAGATAGATAGAGTCTTAGATAGATAATCAGATAAATTTCTAAATAATTAGATAGATAGAGAGATAGACAGATAGACCAAATAGATAGATAAATAGATAAATAGATAGATAGATCAATAGATTGATAGATAGAGTGATAGAAAGATAGATTGATAGAAATATAAATAGAAATATAGATTGATAGATAGATAGATAAATAGACATATAGAAAGATAGATAAATATACAAATAGATAGACAAACAAGTAGGAAGATAAAGAGATAAACCAATAAATAGATAGACAGATAGACAGATATATAAATAGACAAATAAACCATATAGACAGATAAATAGATAGTTAGATAGATAGATAGATATACATATAGACAAATAGATATATAGAAAGATAGATATATAGATAGATAATCAGATAGACATATAGATAGATTGATAAATAGATAGATACACAAATTGAAAGATATAGAGATAGACATATAGACATATACAAAGATAGATAGACATTTACACTAATAGAAAGCTTTAAAGATAGTTACATTGATAAATAGACAAGTAGATAAATAAAGAGATTAACCAATAAACAAATAGATAGATAGATAGATAGTAAACCATATTGATAGATATAAAAATAAACAAATACACCTGATATATAGATTAACAGATAGATATATAGATAGAAAGATAGACAGATAGATAGATAGATAAATAGAGAGATAGACAGTTAGACAGATAGATTGATTGATTGACAGACAGATAGAAAGATAGACAGAAAGATAAAAAGATAGATAGAGAGATAGATAGATAGACATATATACAAATTGACATATTTATAGATTGATAGAACAACATAGAAATATAGAAAAATATACATATCGACAAATTGATAAATAGACACATAGATTGATAGGCTGACAGATTGATAGGTCGATAGTTAGATAGGCAGATAGACAGATAGACAGGTAGTCAAATAGAAATATAATCAAATAGAGAGATAGTCAGATAGACAAATAAACATATAAATAGATAGACAAATAGAAAAATAGACAGATTGGTAGATTATCAGATTAATAGATTGACAATTAGACATATAGACATATAGTCTAATAGATAGATAAATAGATATATAAATAGAAAAGAGACTAATAGTCAGATAGAAAGATAGAGATAGCCAAATATAAAGATAGAAAAATAGATAGTTAAATAGATAGACATTTAGACAGAAAGATATAAATACAGATAGATAGATACACAGATAGACATATTGATAGATTGACAGATTGATATTTAGACATATAGATTGATTCACAGATAGATAGATAAATATATAGATAAATAGATAGAAATAGAGAGAGAGAGAGAGAGAGAAATAGAGATAGATAGATAGATAGATAGACAAATAGATAGATAAACAGATAGATAGATCATAGATAAATAGATATACAGATAGTTAGATAGATAGACAGATAGATATATATATATATATATATATATATATATATATATATATATATATATATATAGACTGATATATCTATATATATATATAGATATATGGATAGATTGATAGACATATAAATATATAGAAAGATAGATACACGGATAGATAGATTGACAAATAAATAGATAGATAGATTGACAAATAAATTGATAGATAGATAGACAGATAGATAGAAAGATAGATAGATAGACATATAGATACACAAATATATAAATAGATAGTTATATAGTTTGATAGATAGATAGAAACAAAGAAAGAAAGATAGAAACACAATCAGAAAAATAGACAAAAATATAGACAGGTATACAAATAGATATAGACATAGATATACAGTGATATATATATATATATATATATATATATATATATATATATATATATATATATATATATATGCATAGATAGATAAATAGATAGATAGATAAGAAGATAGAGGATAGACAGAAACAAATAGACATATAAACAAATAGATAGATAGATAGACATTTAGAGAGATTGACAAATAAACATACAAGAATAGACATATAGAAAGTAAGATAGATAGATAGATAGACAAGTAGATAGATAAAGAAATAAACTAATAAATAGATAAACAGATAAACATATAGACAGATAAAGAAATAGATAGATAGACATATAAATAGATATATAGATTGACAAATAGATAGATATATAGAGAGACAAATAGATAGTTAGTTAGTAAGATAGATACATAGATAGATATATATATATATATAGATAGATAGATAGACAGGTAGACAGATAGATAAAGAGACAGAAATATAGACAGATAGACAGATAGAGTGAGAGACAAATACACAGATGAATAGTTTGATTGATAGATAGTCATATACAAAAATAAACAGATAGAAAGATAGTCATATTGATAGATAGATAGATAGACAAGTAGATAGATAAAGAGATAAATCAATAAATAGATAGAAAGATAGATAGTTAGACCATATAGACATATAGATAGATAGACAGACCGACAGATAGATATACAAATAGATAGATAGACACATATATAGATAGAGAGATAGATAGATAGATATACAGATAGGAAGGTAGACAGATATATAGAAAGAGAGTTACAGAGATAGATTGATAAATTGAAAGACATATAGACATATAGATAGATATACAGATAGACATATACACAAATATACATATAGAAAGATCATCATATATATAGATAGATAGATAGACAGATTGAAAAGTAGATAGATAAAGAGATAAACTGATAAACAAATAGACATATAGAAAGATAGACAGATATGCCATATTGACATTTAGACAGATAGAAAGATAGATAGATGGAAAGATAGAAAGATGAATAAAAATAGAGATTGAGAGATTGATAGATAGATAGATAGATAGACATATAAACAGATAGACAGATAGACAAATAGACAGATAGACAGAAAGATTGAAATACAGATTGACAAATAGACAAATAGACAGATAGAAAGAAAGATTGATATACAAATTGACAGATAGATAGATAGATAAATAGATAGACAAATAGACATATAGATAGATAAATAGATAGATAGACAGATTGACAGACAGACAGACAGACAGATACATAAATAGACATATCGATATATTGATTGATTGATTGATAGACTTATACAAAATTAGATAAATAGTAAGATTGTTAGATAGAATAATAGGGAGATTGACAATTTGATAGATAAAGAGATTAACTAATAAACATATAGACTTATAGTGAGATTAATAGATAGGCCATATAAATATATAGATAGATAGATATATATATAAATAGACATATGGACAGATAGATAGATGGACAAATAACCTAATATAAAGATAGACAGACAGAAGACAAATAGATAGATAGATAGATAGATAGATAGAGAAATAGATAGGCAAACAGATTGATAGATAAATAGATAAATAACTATACAGATGGACTGATAAATAGATAGGCAACTAGATATATATACTGAAATATAGATAGACAGATAGAAAGATAGAGATATAGATAGACAGACATATACACAAATATACAGATAGAAAGATAGTTAGATTGATAGATAGACAGATAGACAAGTAGATAGATAAAGAGATAAACTGATAAACAAATAGATATATAGGGAGATAGACAGATCAACCAAATAAATAAATAGATAAATAGATTGATGGACAGACAGACAAATGAACAAATAGATGGATAGAGAGATAGATACAGAGATAGATTGATCGATAAACAGATAGACATATAAACATATAGATAGATAGACAGATAAACAGATAGAGTAATAAATAGATATACATAAAGATAGATAGATAGATATATAGATAGGTAGATAGACTGATGGACAAATCTATAGAGAGATAGATAGATTAATAGATAGATAGGTATACAAATAAATAGAAGATAGATAGACAAAACTAAACACATAGACAAATTGTCAGATAGATAGATAGATAGATAGATTTAGAGATAATTAGATAGATAAATAAAAAGATATACCTATAAATAGATATAAAGATATATAGATAGATAGATAGCAAGATAGATAAGTAGATATATAAGCAAATGGACAGATAAATAGATAGATAGATAGATAGATTGATTGATTGATATATAGACAGATACATATATAGAAATAAATAGATAAACAAAAACACATATAGAGAAATTGATAGATAGGCCATATAGACATTTAGATAGATAGAGACAAAGACAGATGGAAAGATAGACTGATGGATAGATAGACAGATAGAAAGATTGATAGATAGACAGATAGATAGATAGATAGAAAGATAAACAAATACATAGATAAATAGATAAACAGGTAGACACAGACAAATAGACAGATTGATAAATAGATAGACAGACAAATTGATAGATAGATAGATAAACAAATAGACAAATAAATAGAAGATACAAAAACAAAACTAACCAGATGGACAAATTGTCAGATATATAGATAGTCAGAAAATAGATAGACAGATATATAGATAGATAGACTGATAGATAGATAGTAAGATAAATAGATAGACATAAAGGCAGATAGACAGTTATATAGATTGAAAAATATATAGATAGACAGATAGAGTGATTGATAGATATACAGATAGACAAATAGATAGATAGATAGATAGATAGACATATACACAAATGGACAGATAGAAAGATAATCAGATATATAGATTGACAGATAGAAAACTAGATAGATAAAGAAATAAACCATTAATCAAATATACATATAAAGAGATTAATAGATAGGCCATATAGACATTAAAATAGATTGACATAAAGATAGATGGAAAGATAGATTGATAAATAGACAATTATAGAGATTGACAGATAGACAAATAGATAGATAAAAAGATAAACAAATAGGCAGACAAATAGATAGATAGGTAGATAGATAGACTGATTGACAGATAGACACATAGATAGATAGAGAGATAGAAATCTAGATAGATAGATAGATAGATAGCCAGATAGACAGATAGACTTATAGATAGATAGATAGATAGACATATACACAAATAGATACATAGAAACTTAGTCAGATAGATTGATAAATAATTAGAGAGATAAAGAGATTAACTGATAAATAGATAGACACATAAAGAGATAGACGGATAGGCAATATACATAGATAAATAGATAGGCTAGATAAAAATTTATACATGGACATATAGACAGATGGACAAATAGATAGATAGAAAGATAGGCATACAGACAGATAGATAGTTAGAAAGATAAACAAATAAATAGTTAGATAGATAAATAGTTAGATAAATAAATAGTTATATAGAAAGATTGATAAATAGTTAGATAGATAGATAAATAGTTAGAAAGATAGAAAGATAGTTAGATAGATAAATAAATAGAGAGGTAAACCGATAGACAATTAAACAATTAAGTAAATAGATAGATAGACAAAAAGATAGATAGGCCATTATATAGATAGACATATAGACATATAGATAGATAGACAGAATGACAGTTAGACAGATAGATAGATAGATATACAGATAAATATATATAGAAATAGATAGATAGAAAGATAATCTGAAAGAAGGATAGACTGATAGACTGATATATAGATTGATAGATAGATAAATAAACATAAAGACATATATACCGATAGACATATAGATATATAAACAGATTGAAGAATAGTCAAGATATATAGATAGACAGAAGACATATAGGCAGATAGAAAATTAATAGAAAGATAGATTTACAGAAAGAAAGATAGGTAGATATATAGATAAATAGATAGATAGATAAATAGGCAGACAGATAGACAAACAGACACACAAATAGATAGATAGGTAGGTAGATAGCATAATAGCCATATAGCCAAATAAGCAGATCGACAAATAGACAGATACATAGATATGTAGATAGATAGATAGCCAGATAGACATATAGGAAGATAGAAAGAAAGATAGGTAGGTATGTAGATAAATAAATAGATGGATTGATCGATACATAGATAGATAGAAAGCTACATAGATAGATATAAATATAGATAGATAGATGAACAGACACACAGAAAGACAAAAGTATAGATAGAAAGACACATAGATAGACAGACACACACACACATAGAAAATTACACAGACACACATATAGACAAACAGACAAATGCGTAGACACCTAGACAAATATATAGATAGATAGAAAGATAGCTAGATAGAAGATGATTTAGAAATTAAAAGCTTAACCTCCCTCTATACGGATGGTGAGGATAATGAGCAGAAATTCAGAATTAATAATGATGATATCAATATAGAAAAACTTAAGTCTCAACAGAAAATGGGGAATAAAGATTGGGCAATCGAAGAATTAAAAATAATGCCTATTCAATTGGATAGGAATTGGAAAGAGGAGAGAAAAGGGGAATTAAGCTCACTAAGAAAACCAAGGAATATGAAAAAACACTTGAATAAAATATATGAAACCAAATGCACCACTAGAGCACAAGCTAAATCTATAAAGAATGTATAATTATATTTATTGGAACATTAGGGGAATAGCTAATCTCCCCTCAAGAAATAGATTAAAAAAATTAATATTTATGCATAAAATAAACTTAATTTTGTTAGCTGAACGTATGTTGGAAAGGATTCAGCTAGAGCATTATAGAGAACTTCTAGGATTTGAACATGGATATGCTAATAATAATGGAAAATTTTGGCTATTATGGAAAAATAATTTAAATATAAAAATACTAAACGAAACTAATCAATTAATAAACTTAAGTTTAAGTCAGGATGAAAACGAAATAATAACAATAGTTTATGCAAAATAAAAAAAAAAGAGGAAAGAAAAGAATTATGAGAGGAAATAAAAAAAATTTCAATTAAAAATAAGCCCGGGATCATTGGATTTGATTTTAATATAGTAAGAAATCTTAATGAAAAAAATGGGGGTAGATCTCCGAATAAGGAAGGTATATCTCAATTTAATGATATAATAAATAAGAAAAATTTAATAGAATCTAAATTCTTAGGATCTCAATTTACATGGTTCAATAACTGGAAAAAAAGGGCACAATATAGGCAAGATTAGATAGGGTTTTATATAATTTTAAATGGTTAGAACAATTTGGCTCTACGGAGGTGAAACATTTAAACAGAACATGTTCTGACCATAGCCGACTTTTAATTTCCATTAAAAAATTAATTTACACAGGAGGCTCTTTTAAATTCCAGAATTCTTGGTGTTTACACCATGATTTTTTAGGAATGGTGAAAGAGTCTTGGAATAAAGAGACACTAGGAAACCCTATTCAAATCCTAAATAACAAACAGAATAGATTAAAAGTTGAATTAAAAATATGGAATAAGGGTACATTCGGAGATATAATTAAAAATATAAAAGAAGCAGAGAAACTAGTATTAAAAAGAGAAATAGCATTTGAAATAGACCAAAATACAAATAACAAAAGTGCTCTAAACAAGGCACAAGCAGAATTAAAACTAAAACTATTAATGGAAGAGGTGTTTTGAAAATAAAAATCTAAAATTAAATGGCTTAAAGAAGGCGATAAAAACACAAAATTTTTTAAAAAAGTAGCTAAGGTAAAATACCAGAAACATAGAATTAGAGGTATTAAAATAATGAGGAAGAATGGCTTGAAAAAGATTTAGATATACAAAATTATTTTGCAAAGTTTTTTGAAAATCACTTATACGGAACTAGGGATCTAAAAGGAAATTTACTTTTAAAAAATATAGAAAATAAATTTACTTTAGAAGATAATAATATGTTAATTAAATTTCCTGAAGAAGAAGAAATTAGAATAGCTATTTATAGTATGAACAAAGACAGTGCAGCTAGACCGGATGGATGGAACAATTGCTTCTTTCAAGTATGTTGGGGTATAATAAGAAAGACATAGAAAAAGCTATAAATAGTATATTTTGTGGTGCTGAAATAGGAAAGAAATGGGGAAGCTTTCATATTATTCTCATTCCTAAAACAGAAAACCCACAAAAAGGTGAAGACTTTAGAACAATAAGTCTATGTAATACAATTTACAAAATTGTTGCGAAAATTTTACAAAATAGATTAGCCATGATTTTACCTAATATTATTTTTGAAGAACAAACGGGTTTTATGAAGAATAGATTAATAATGGAAAATATGTGCTTGGTTAATGAAATGTGTCGAGAAATAGGATCCAAAACAAAAGGGCAAAATGTAATTATTAAGCTGGATCTATCCAAGGCATTTGATAGGGTAGAATGGGATATCCTCTGCTCCATTATGAGAAAAATGAGTTTCTCAGAAACATGGATAGATCTAATTTACAGATGTATATCAAATACATGGGCTAGAATTATAACAAATGGAAAAGTAGGAGAGGAAATAAAACCTGTTAGAGGATTAAGACAAGGCGATCCACTCTCACCGTCACTATTTAACATTTATCTCGAACTATTAATAGTTAACCTTGAAATAAAAATGATGAATGGCATGATAGGTACATTTAGACAGCCAAGGAACACTCCATTAGTGAGTTGTCTCGCATATGCAGATGATGTAATAATATTCACCAATGGTAGTGGGAAATCACTACATAATCTGATGAAATTATTTAAATGAATGGAAGAAGAAACAGGCCAAAAACTAAACAAAAGAAAATGCCAATACATGATACCACATAATGCTCCAATTGCATTAGCTCATAGAATTAAAAATATTACAGGTTTCTCCCACAAAAAAGGAGAAATGATTTATCTAGGCTGTCCGATATTTGAAGGAATATTTAATTTAGAATATCTAGAATTTTTATTAAACAAACTAAAAAAGAAAATCTTAGGATGGAAGAAGGAATGCCAAAGTATGGGGGGTAGAATTACTTTAATAAAACATGTTTTAGAAAGTTTACTAATGCATAATATTATGATCAGTCAACCCTCAGCTATCATTATTAAAAAAATTGAAAAAGAATTAGCTAATTTTTTATGGGGAAAAAAAGGGCAAATATAAACTACATTAGAAGAAATGGAGAGATTTATGTTATCCGGTTCAAGAAACTGGACTAGGATTCACAAATCTCAGTGATTTAGCCAAAGCAGGGGCAAGCAAGAGATGCTGGAGGTTGAAAGAAAATGACAGCTTATGGTCTAAATTTATGCGGACAAAGTAGTATATAAAAGATGACATCAACAAAGTAAAAAGCAAAAGAAAAAGCACACAGATTTGGACACAAATGCTGAAACAAAAAGGATTAGTTGACACATATTCTATCCGCTCTAAAAAAGAATGGAAATGGATGTTAAGTCCGGATGGAACATTTTCGCTCAAATCAGTGAAAAATGTGTTAAGAAAAAAGCTGAAAGAACAAACATTATTCAAATGGGCCTGGAATAATGATAATCCACAAAAAATTAAAACTTTTATGTGGAAAGTCTTATCTAATATTATCCCATTAGATAATAACTTAAAGAAGAAAGGAATTAAGCAGGTATCTAGATGTGAGTGCAGCCTAAATGAAAATGAAACACTAGATCATCTCTTCTCACAGGGTAGAGTTGCAGCAGAAATATGGAAGAGATTATGATTGGAATTGCATTTAAAATATGAACATCTTACTTTAAAAGGTAGGCTTCAGAATTGGATTAATTTGAAAGTATCTGGTGCAGCGCAGAAATGGATTAAAATTAACGTACCACTAATAGTCATCTGGTGTATCTGGAAGTCAAGAAATAAAAGTAGATTTGAAGGTTATAATATGAAAATAGAAGATATCTGGAATGATATCAAAGAGGAAACAAAAAAAAATTCAGAATCGAGTCCTATAATAATTCAGGGTTCGAGGATGGATAAAGAAATTTTATCCTTTTGGAACCTAAAAGAAAAACTTCCTAAACAATTTAAAACAATAAGTATAACATGGGAAAAGCCATCACAAGGTAGGATATCTTTAAATACAGATGGTAGCTTTGATAGGGACATGGGAGAAGTAGGAGGGGGAGGTATAATAAGAAATTCAGAAGGAGAACTAATTCTAGCCTTCACAAGGAAGATGCAAGCTTCTTCGGCACTGCATGCCGAGATATTAGCATTAAGAGAGGGAATTAAGATATGTAGAAATTTAGAAATTTAAAACATAGATATTCAAATTGATTCGAAAATTGTTGTAAATCTAATTAAAAAGCAAACAAAGATGTGGAGATATGTAGAGGCCATAGATGATATATTACACGAAATGAAATTTCTAAATTTTTCTATAAAGCACATATTTAGAGAAGCCTATGCATTAGCAGATATATTAGTAAAAGAGGGAAGAAAGAAAGGTTATCAGGAATATAATGAAGAAAGTTTACCAAAAAAATATACTAGTTTTTTAAAACTAGATAGTAAAAACTTTTTGTATTTTAGGAAGATCAAAAATCACACCTACTCATAAGTATTATCTCGTGGATTTTTCCTTTTTTCTTTTTTTCCTTTTTCTTTTAATATTTCACCCTAGTCCTGAGGGGTTATAATTATTGTGATTGGTGCATCCTTAAAAGAGATATACTGGTAAGTTATTCTCTAGTATGCATCGTGGCTTGCTTGATTTTTACAGGTTTAAAAGGAAAGAAGTAGTCAGAATTATGCTAAAATAACATTATGGGGGGGGGGGGGGGGGGGGCGACTTGGCAATAAGGTAAATGATTTATATATATGTACACAGTTTCTGCCGGAACATATGTGTTCAAATCAAAAGCTTCTAAAGTCTTCCTCTGCCTGTGACATTGTCGAAGAACTGTATGGTGCATGTTCCTCCTATGCTCATTGAGTCTATGCTTAAGTGACTGTGTTAAATACTTAGTTTCTGTGGTCTTTCGTTACTAGAAGTTTGTGTTAAATGGCCGGAAGTCTGTGTTATAACTCTTTATGCAGGAAATCTGTAAGTCTGTGTTAAGTGTAGTCAATATAATACAATGTAAAAGTAGAATACGAGATGTATACAGAAAAAGATGGAAGAATGACAGGCAGGACAAACAAAGTGAACATCTATGGAACGATCAAAGAACACACCAAGTCAACTCGACAGAATCTGAACCTGTAACTTGGTTTATGTAGGGAAGGGTGGGCAAATGAATTATTTTTTAGGTATAATGCACTTGATTTTATGCAGGGCAGAGAATTTGTAGGATTGCTAGAGAAAAGGTTCTTGATCGGCAGAATTTGAGGGCACACGAGGTGACATGAGAAGCTGGATGGACAAATCTGTAAAGCACATTAAAAATGTAGATTAAAAACAAACATGACACTCAAGATGATTCTGAAAGTATAGAAAGAGGCAAGAAATTTATAAAAGATCAAAGAAAGCAATACAATTAATTTTTCAATAGAAAGCCAGCTATTAAAATCAGAATCTAACATTTACATGCAAGAAAGTGAGAAGAAAGTATATGGAATGGCACAAGCATAGCAATATAGGGTCAAAAACAATTAGATTGATGTAAATGAAATTTTATTTTAGTTTGAAGCACGAGTGTAAAAGGGTTAAGGGTAGATGATAGTTTGTATCAAAAGTATTCCTCCGCCAAAAGAGAGGGTTATAATTAATAAAATAAAACCTTAAAGAAGAAGAAGAAGAAGAAGAAGCCTATCTGAAAAAATACGGTCTTTTTCTTTGAAAAACGCTCTCAACTTCTAGAGACATAAACCTTGATTTCTAAAGAGAAAAACTGCATTTTTTGAAGGAGAAGAAGCAGATTATAAGTTGATTTTGCTTGAAATGGATTACTTAGCCAATAAGAAATCCTTTTCTGAATTTTTTAAGAAGACCGCGCAAATAGTGTCTTCTTCCTCGGAAATTCACGCAGAAAATATCGAGGAACCCTCGATATTTTTTTCGGCTGAAGAATTACAGAAGCTCACTGAACCTCATAAACACACTCTTGTGGGCAAATTTTCACATGGTCAACCGCGTATTGATGATGTTCGTGCTTTCTTTGATTCATTGAAACTCAAAATGCTGATTAAAATTGGGCTTATCGACGATAAGCATATATTGATACAATTACATTCGGAGGAGATTTTCATCCATTATGGCTTAAAGGCGTCTGGTATATCATGGGTTATCCCATGAGAACATTCAAATGGTAACCTAATTTCTCCACAAAGGAAGAATCTTCGGTAGCTCTGGTATGGTTTCTGTTTCTCATGCTTCCGATACACTTCTTTGATAAACATGCTCTATATCATATTGCTTGTATTTTGGATTCTCCTCTTCTACTCGATGGTGCCACTACTACACTATCTAGACCAAGTGTAGCGCGAATATGTGTGGAGGTGAATTTACAGAAGCCCATCCCTTCTAGAATCTGGATTGAAGACATGAATGGAGGATGTTTCTGGCAGCAAGTTGTTCCAGAATACCTTCCTTCTTATTGTGCATGCTGCAGGAAACTGGGCCACAATATTGATGATTGCTTAGTGAAAAAAAGGAGGGCAGAAGATAAGCAGAGGATTGATGATAGAAGGATGGCAGTAGGTGGGAGGGGAGAGATAATTAGATATCAAAAAAAATCCTCAACTCACACAATCTGCTCACTTAGAAGAACATAATGATGAGGCTGAAAAATTAAAACTAATTGAATACAAGAAAGATAAGAGTGAAGAAGATAAGGCAGCACTTGATATAGAGGAAACAAAGAGAAGAGAAATGTTTAAAAAATTGCAGATTTAAACAAACGAACTAGAATATATATGAGAAATAAATCACAGAAAAATAAAGGATGGGTAGTGCCTATAGATGATTATTCGGATGAAGAACTTGAGATTAGAAGCTTGACTTCTCTCTACACGGAGGGGCAAGAAAATGACCAGAAAACTCAAACAAATAAAGATGATATAGGCATAGAAAAGCTAAAACAAAAAATGGGAAATAAGGATTGGGCAATTGAAGAGTTAAAAATAATGGCAATGCAAATGGGTAGGGAATGGAAAGGAGAGAAAGGAGGAGAATTAAGCTCTTTAAAAAAACCAAGAAATATTAAAAAATATATAAATAAAACATATGAAACTAAATGCACTACTAGAGAGCAAGAAAAGTTCATTAATATTGTATATTTACATCTATTGGAATATAAGGGGAGTTGCAAACCTCCCCTCAATAAATAGAATAAAAAAATTGGTATATATGTATAAAATTAACCTCATAGTATTAGCGGAACCTATGGTAGATAAAACTCAGCTAGAAGTTTATAAAAAATTATTAGGTTTTGAACAGGGCTATGCTAATAATAATGGTAAAATCTGGATTTTATGGAAAAACAAATTAAATATAAAAATTCTAAAAGAAACTGATCAATTAATTAATTTAAGTTTTAGTCAAGATGTAAATGAAATAATTATGATAGTTTATGCTAAATATAAAAGAGAAGAGAGAAAAGAATAATGGGAGGAGATGGAAAAAATATTTAAGGAAAAAAAAGCCCTGGATTATAGGAGGAGATTTCAACGCACTGAGGAATTCTAATGAAAAGAAGGGTGGAAAAACTCCAAATAGGATAGCTATGGCTCACTTTAATGATATTATAAATAAAACCAATTTAATGGAGGCCAGATTTCTAGGCTCACCTTTTACTTGGTGTAATAACTAGAAAAAGAAAGACATAATATGGGCAAGATTAGATAGAGTTTTATTTAATTTTAAATGGTTAGAACAAGTGGGTTCTACAGAAGTGAAACATTTAAATAAAACTTGCTCTGATCACAGCCATCTCTTAATCACCATTAAAAATACAGTCCCCACAGGAGGTTTCTTTAACTTTCAGAATTCTTGGTGTTTACATCATGATTTCTTGAATAGGGTAAAAGAATCTTGGAACAATGAAGTAGCAGGAAATCCGATTCAAAATTTTAAATAACAAGTTGAATAGTTTAAAAGCGGATTTAAAAAAATGGAATAAGGAAACTTTTGGAGACATAAATAAGAACATAAAAGAT
The DNA here is from genome assembly GCA_029783825.1 of Sapria himalayana. Taxonomy (NCBI): domain Eukaryota; kingdom Viridiplantae; phylum Streptophyta; class Magnoliopsida; order Malpighiales; family Rafflesiaceae; genus Sapria; species Sapria himalayana. The sequence continues at coordinate 472,644 of JAREIK010002700.1, forward strand.
GAAGAAGATTTAGTTTTCAAAAGAGAATTAGAATTTGAATTAGATCAAAATATAGAAAATAGAAATGCCTTAAGCAAGGCACAAGCAGAGATAAAATTAAAATTATTAATGGAGGAAGTGTTTTGGAAACAAAAATCTAAAATTAAATGGCTTAAAGTAGGTGATAAGAATACAAAATTTTTTCAAAGAGTGGCTAAATTTAAATTTCAGAAGCAAAGAATTAGAGGCATAAAAGATAATGAGGGAAAATGGATGGATAATTATACAGATATACAAAATTATTTTGCTATGTTTTTTGAAAAACAATTAAATGGAAAAAGGGACCTATTAAGAAACACACTTATACAAAATATAGAAAATAAAATCACAACTGAAGATAATAATTTGTTAATTAAATTTCCAGAAGAATAAGAAATTAAAACAGCTATATTCAGCATGAACATGGACAATGCAGTGGGCCCTGACAGATGGAATAATTGCTTTTTTTAGGTTTGCTGGAAAATAATTAAGAAATATATAATAAAATCAATAAATAGTATATTTTGTGGAGCTGAAATAGGAAAGAAGTGGGGAAGATTTCACATTATTCTCATTCCAAAAATAGAGAATCTACAAATTGGGGAAGAATATAAACCAATTAGCCTTTGTAATTTGATATATTAAAATTTTAGCTAAAATATTACAAAACAGGTTATCTCTAATTTTACCTAAAATTATCTCTAAAGAACAAACATGATTTATGAAGAATAGATTGATAATGGAAAATATTTATTTGGCCAAAGAAATGTGTAGAGAAATAGGAACTAAAACAAGAAAACATAATATAATAATAAAATTAGATTTATCAAAGGTATTTGATAGAGTTGAATGGGACACTCTTTGCTTTATCATGCGTAAAATGAGCTTCTCAGAAACATGGATAGATTTGATATATAGATGTATATCAAATACATGGGTTAAGGTGATTACAAACGGAAAAATAGGAGAAGAAATAAAACTGGTTAGAGGCTTAAGACAAGGAGACCCGCTTTCTCTTTAATTATTCAATATTTACCTAGAAATATTAATAGTTAATCTTAAAAACAAAATGGAGAAAGGTACAATAGGAACATTTAGACAACCAAAGAACACCCCATTAGTGGGTTGCTTGGCATATGCAGATGATGTAATGATCTTCACCAATGGAGGTTGTAAGTCATTACATAATCCGATGCGAATGTTAAAATACTTCGAAGATGAAACACGACAAAGACTAAACAAAAGAAAATGTTAATATATGATTTCTCATAAAGCACCCATTGCATTATCTCATAGAATTAAAAAGATTACAGGTTTCTCTAAGTAAAAAGGAGAAATTATCTATTTGGGTTGTCCGGTGCATGAAGGTAAGCTCAAGATTGAATATTTAGAATTTTTAATATACAAACTAAAAAGGAAAATTTCTGGTTGGAAGGAAGAATTTTTGAGTATGGGTGGGAGAATAACATTAAAAAAACATGCTTTAGAAAGTACATTAATGCATAATATTATGATTATTCAACACCCAAGTAGCTTTATTAAAAAAATTGAAAAAGAATTTGCTAACTTTTTGTGGGATAAAAAAGAGGGCAAATATAAATTACATTGGAAAAAATGGAAAGATTTATGTTATCCTATTCAAGAGGCTGGTTTGGGATTTGTCAATCTCATTGATTTAGCTAAAGCATGGGCAAGCAAAAGATGGTGGAGATTAAAAGAAAATGATAGTTTATGGTCTGAATTTATGCGGGCAAAATACCGTATAAATGATGACATTAATAATGAGAAAAGAATAAGAAAGAGCACAAAAGTTTGGGCTCAAATGCTTAAACAAAGAGATTTAGTTGAGAAATATTCTAAACTCACTAGTAGGGGATGGAGATGGACTTTGACGTCTAAAGGAACATTCTCACTTAAATCAGCTAAAAATGCAATAAGAAAGAGGCATGAAGAGAAAATATTGTTCAAATGGGTATGGAATAATGATAATCCACAAAAAATTAAAAGTTTTATATGGAAAGTTTTATCTAATATTATTCCAATTGATATAAATTTAAAAAAGAAGGGAATTCAACTAGTTTCTAGATGTGACTGTGGTGCAAATGAAATGGAAACTTTAGACCATCTCTTCTCACAGGGTAAAATAGCAGCAGAAATATGGAAGAAACTAGGAGTAGAAATGCAAATTAAATATGAAAATCTTACTCTGAAATGCAGACTTCAAAAATGGCTGAATTTGAAAGTCTCAAATTCTGCACAGAAATGGATTAAAAATAATGTCCCTCAAATAGCCATTTGGTATATCTGGAAGGCCAGAAATAAAAGCAGGTTTGAGGGTCAAAACATGATAATAGAGGATATCTGGAAAGATATAAAGGAGGAAACTAGAAAGATTTCAGAGACATACCCTTTGAATGTACAGGACACGAGGTTGGATAAAGACATTTTGAATTATTGGAATTTAAAATAGAAACAATTAAAACAATTTAAAATAATTGGTATAAAATGGGAAAAACCAACAAAAGAAAGTTTTGCTTTAAACACAGATGGAAGCTTTGATAGAGATATTGGTGCAGGAGGAGGAGGAGGTGTGATAAGAAATTTTGAAGGAGGGGTGCTCTTAGCTTTTACAAGGAAGTTTCAAGCATCATCGGCTTTACATGCTGAATTATTAGCTTTAAGAGAAGGGATAAGTATATGTATAAAAAATGGCATTAAAAAAATAGATATTCAAATCGATTCAAAAATTTTTGTTAATTTAATTAATAATAAGACATTAATGTGGAGATATGAAGATGAAATAGAAGAAATTATGCACGAAATAAATACATTAGATTTTACTATAAAGCATATTTATAGAGAGGCTAATGCCTTAGTAGATGCATTAGCCAAGGATGGAAGAAATAAAGGAGACATGAAATATTATGAAGGGACCCTTCCAAAAAAGTATAGAGGCATAATAAATCTGGATAGTAAGGAACTTCCTTATATTTGGAAGATAAGAATTTAAACTATTATCTTCTATTATTTCTTTTGGAATTTCTGTGTAACTAATAATTGTAGATAAAGATTGCATCTCATAAAGTATCACCCTGGACCTGAGGGGTGATTTGTTTTCTGAGTTATGATAATATTTATTTAATGGGAAGGATCAGTGGGAAAAAGGGAGGTGAAAAACATGGATATACAGTTTTTATTATTGCAGGATTAGTCGAAGAGTATGATAAGTTGCAGAACACATGGAGGTGTAAGATGGCAAAAGTAACCATTATAACAAAAGAAAGGATGAAATAAAGCAGGTGAAAGAATTACTCAAAGGACATTAGAAGTGGAGCTTAAAAGGAGTGTAGACACATCAAAGACTTCAAGGAGAAAGGAAGAAAGTGACACACTATTCATTAGAACATAAAAAGAAAAACACAAGGGCTTGCATGAGGCATTATATCTAGGATAAATCAAAGAAGAAAATTAAATTATGTAATATAAAAGCATGCTATATAATTTTTCTATTTTTAGTGGTTAGGAATGGGTGTAAAAGGGAAGAGGGTAGTTATAGCTTGTAAAAACGGTATTCCTCCGCCAAAAGAGAGGGCAATAATTAATAAACAAAACTTTCAAAAAGAAGAAGAAGAAGAAGAAGAAGAACAGATAAATTGATAGATAGACAGAGTCAAGTTGAAAGATCACCCTTCTTCTTGAAATGCTCTCAACTTGTTAGAGAAAGAAACAGTTTCCTAGAGAAAGAATCCTGCAATTGGGTAGAAGAAGAAGCAAGTTTAAAGCTAATTTTAATGGAATTGGATTACTTAGTTAATAAGAAGTCCTTTTCTGATTTTATTAGAAAAACCGCGCCCCCTGTAGTGAGCTTCTCACAAATTCAAGCAAAAAATATCGAGGAACCCTCGATATTCTTCTCGGCGGAGGAATTTCACAAGTTCTCTGCAGCTCATACACACATGCTTGTGGAAAAATTTTCACATGGAAGACCTCGTATTGACGATATTTGGGCATTCTTCGAATCATTGAAACTCAGAACCATGATAAAAATCGGACTGATTGATGAGAAACATGTGTTACTACAACTTCATTCCGAAGGAGGATTTCCATCGTTTATTGTTGAAAGGAGCTTGGTATATCATGGGATACCCCATGAGAACCTTTAAATGGACTCCTGAAATTAACACAAAGGAGGAATCGTCGTTGGCCCTGGTATGGATTCTATTACTTATGCTCCCGATTCACTACTTTGATAAATTGGCATTATATCATATTGCGGGTGTTTTGGGCTCTCCTCTTCTTCTTGATGGTGCTACGTCAACACTCTCTAGACCGAGTGTTGCAAGAATCTACGTAGAGGTGGACTTATAGAAAACTCTCCCACACCGTATCTGGATTGGAAACACAGAGGGAGGCAGTTTTTGGCAAACTATAGTTCCAGAATATCTCCCTCCTTTTTGTGCATGCTATAGAAAGATGGGACATGCTATAGAGGTATGTTTGGTTAATAAAAAAATAAATGAAAATAAACAGAATCTATAAGAGAAGAAAAGAGCATTTGAAAGCAAAGGAGAAATGGTTAAATATCAAAAAAAACTTAAACCGATTGCCCAAATAGAAATACAGAATGAAGAAGTTGAAGATCAAAAATTAATTGAATATAATAGGCAGAATAGTGTGGAGGCAAGAATAGAATCCGTAGAAAATGCTAAAAGGGGAGAAATGATGAAAAAAATCTCAGAACTAAATAGGAGAACCAGAATTCAAATGAAAAATAAGAAACAAAAAAATAAAAGCTGGGCAGTACTGGTGGAAGAGGATTTAGATGATGAATCAGAAATAAAAAGCTTGACTTCCATCTATATGGTTGGGGAAGACAATGAGCAGAAAAATAGAATCAATAATGATGATATTAATATAGAAAAACTCAAGCTTAAACAAAAAATGGAAAATATAGATTGGGCAATTGAAGAACTAAAAATAATGGTCATCCAATTGGGTAGGGATTGGAAATAGGAGAGAGAACAGGAACTAAGCTCACTAAGAAAACCTAGAAGCATGAAAAAAAACATTTGAATAAGATATATGAAACTAAATGCACCACTAGAGCACAGGCTAAATCCATAAGAAATGTATAATTTCATCTATTAGAATATTAGGGGAATAGCAAACCCCCCCTCAAGAAATAGAATAAAAAAACTAATATATATGCATAAAATTAATCTCATTTCGATAGTTGAACCTAAGGTGGATAGAGCCCAGCTAAATTATTATAAAAAATTATTAGGATTTGAAAATGGCTATGCTAATAATAATGGAAAAATTTGGATTTTATGGAAAGATAATTTACAAATAAAAATATTAAAAGAAACTAATCAACTAATAAACTTTAGTTTAAGTCAAGATGAAAATGAAATAATAACAATAATTTATGCAAAGAATAAAAGAGAAGAGAGAAAAGAATTATGGGAGGAAACGAATAAAATTTCAATGGAAAAAAAGCCTTGGATTATCGGTGGAGATTTTAATATAGTTAGAAGTCTTAAAGAAAAGAAGGGTGGTAGGACACCAAATAAAGGAGGGATGTCTCACTTTAATGATATAATAAATAAAAAAAGCTTAATAGAAGCCAAATTTTTAGGCTCACCGTTTACATGGTGTAATAACGGGAGGAAAAAAGGCACAATATGGGTGAGATTGGATAGAGTCTTATTTAATTTTAAATGGCTAGATCAAGTTGGCTCTACAGAAGTGAAGCACTTAAACAGAACCTGCTCTGATCACAGCCCATTATTAATCACTATTAAAAAATCAACTCATACTAGAGGTTATTTTAGATTCCAGATTTCTTGGTGTTTACACCATGATTTTTTAAAGATGGTGAAACGGTCCTGGAACAAAGAGACATTAGGAAATCCTATTCAAGTATTAAATAACAAGTTGAGTAGATTAAAAGTTGAATTAAAAAAGTGGAATAATGATACTTTTGGGAATATAATTAAAAATATAAAAGATGCAGAGGAACTGGTATTAAAAAGTAAAATAGAATTTGAAAAAATTCAAAATATAGATAATAGAAATGCTCTTAGCAAGGCACAAGGAGAATTAAATCTAAAAATATTAATGGAAGAAGTTTTTTGGAAACAAAAATCTAAAATTAAATGGCTTAAAGAAGGTGATAAAAACACAAAGTTTTTTCAAAAAATAGCTAAGTTATAATATCAGAAACATAGAATTAGAGGTATTAAAGATAATAAGGAAGAATGACTTGAAAAAGATTCAGACATTCAAAACTATTTTTCAAAGTTTTTTGAAAACCAATTAAGTGGAATAAGAGAACTAAAAGAAAATTCACTCTTAAAAAACATAGAAAATAAAACACCATAGAAGATAATTAAATGTTAACTAAACTCCCAGAAGAAGAAGAAATCAAAATAGCGATATATAGTATGAACAAAGATAGTGCAGCAGGACCGGATGGATGGAACAACTATTTTTTCCAAGTCTGTTGGGATATAATAAAGAAGGATATAGAAAAGCAGTTAATAGTATATTTTGTGGGGCTAAATTTGGAAAAAAATGGGGAAGCTTTTACATTATTCTCATACCTAAAATAGAGAATCCGCAGAAAGGTGAGGATTTTAGACCAATAAGCATATGTAACACAATTTACAAAATTGTATCTAAAATTTTACAAAATAGATTAACTTTGATTTTACCTAAAATTATTTCTGAAGAACAACCCGGTTTTATGAAAAAATAGATTAATAATGAAAAATATCTGCTTGGCTAAAGAAATGAGTAGAGAAATAGGATCCAAAACAAGAGGGCAAAATGTTATTATAAAGTTGGATCTATCTAAGGCTTTTGATAGAGTAGAATGGAGCATTCTCTGTTCTATCATGAGAAAGATGAGTTTCTCTGAAACATGGATAGATTTGATTTATAGATGTATTTCTAATACATGGGCTATAATTATCACAAATGGAAAGGTAGGAGAAGAAATAAAACCAGTTAGAGGTTTAAGAGAGGGTGATCCACTTTCACCATCATTATTTAACATTTATCTAGAACTTTTAATAGTTAACCTTAAAGATAAAATGTGGAATGGTATGATAGGCACTTTTAGACAGCCGAGGAACACTCCATTAGTGAGTTGCCTTGCATATGCAGATGATTTGATTATATTCACTAATGGCAGTAGCAAATCACTACATAATCTGATGAATTTATTGAAATGCATGGAGGAAGAAACAGGTCAAAAATAAAATAAAAGAAAATGCCAATACATGATATCACATAAGGCTCCAATTGCATTAGCTCATAAAATCAAAAACATTTCTGGTTTCTTTCATAATAAAAAAGAAATGATCTATTTGGGTTGCCCGATATATGAAGGTAAACTTAAGATAATATATTTAGAATTTTTATTAAATAAATTGAAAAAGTAAATCTCAGGATGGAAAGATGAATACTTAAATATGGGGGGCAGAATTACTTTAATAAAACATGTTTTAGAATGTTTTCTAATGCATAATATTATGATAATTCAACCTTCAGTTTTTATTATTAAAAAAATCAAAAAAGAATTAGCTAACTTTTTATGGGGAAAAAAAAGAGGGCAAATATAAATTATACTGGAAAAAATGGAGAGACTTATGCTAACTAGTTCAAAAAGCTGGATTGGGTTTTGTTAATCTTATAGATTTAGCAAAAGCAAGAGCAAGCAAGAGAGGGTGGAGGTTGAAATAAAATAACAATCTATGGTCAAAATTTATGAGGGAAAAATATTGTATTAAGGATGATATCAATAAAGTAAAGAATAAAAGTAAGTGTTCACAGATATGGACACAAATGCTTAAACAAAAAGAATTAGTTGATAGATTTTCTACATTTACTAAAAAAGGATGGAAATGAAATTTAAGCTCGGATGGAGCATTTTCACTAAGAACGCTAAAAAATGAATTAAGAAAAAAGTTAAAAGAACATACATTATTCAAATGGGCTTGGAAAAATGATAATCCACAAAAAATTAAAACTTTTATGTGGAAAGTTTTATCTAATATTATCCCAATTGACAATAATTTAAAGAAAAAAGTTATTAAGCTGCTATCTAGATGCGAGTGTTGCTTAAATGAAATTAGAACATTGGACCATCTCCTTTCACACGGGAGAGTGGCAGCAGAGTTATGGAAAAGAATAGGATTAGAAATGAATTTAAAATATGAACATCTAAACTTGAAACATAGGCTTCAAAAATGGATTAATCTAAAAGTTTCTAGTCTAGTGCAGAAATGGATTAAAATCAATGTGCCATTATTAGTTATCTGGTGCATTTGAAAGGCTAGAAACAAAAGTAGATTCGAAGGTTATAAAATGATAATAGAAGATATATGGAAAGATATTAAAGAAGAAACAAGTAAAATTTCAGAATTGAACCCTATAAAAAGTCAAGGCTCGAAGAGGGATAAAGAAACCTTAATTTTTTTGGAATCTAAAAGAAAATCAACCTAAACAATGTAAAGTAATATGTATAAAATGGGAAAATCCACCTCAATGTAGTATAGCTCTAAACACAGATGGTAGCTTCGATAGAGATATGTGCGAAGCAGGAGGTGGAGGAGTTATTAGAGATTCGAAAGGACGGCTAATATAAGCCTTCAGTAGAAAGATACAAGCATCCTCGGCCGTTCACGCTGAGATATTAGCTTTAAGAGAGGGGATTAAGTTATGTAGAAAACTAGAAATTAAAAATATAGATATTCAAATAGATTCAAAAATTGTTGTCAATTTAATCAAAAGCAGACAAAGATGTAGAAAAATGAAGATGACATAGAGGATATTCTAAATGATATGAACTTTCTAAACTTTTCTATAAAGCACATTTTCAGAGAGGCGAGTGCATTAGCAGATATATTAGCTAAAGATGGAAGAAAGAAAGGTAATCAGGATTATAATGAAGAGAATTTACCAAAAAAATTTACTGGAATATTAAAACTTGATAGTAAAGATTCTCCTTATATTAGAAAAAATAAAAATATTAATTAGAACTTGTCATTCAAATAGGAAAATAAGACCGTATTAGAGATCACCCTGGTCCCGAGGGGTGATCGAGATAAGGTAAGTGGCTTTTGTATGCATGGTTTTTTTGTTTGTTTTTTTCTGTTTTTCTGTTGTTTTCTACAGGTAGAAAGGAAAGGGGAAACCGAAACTAATTGAAATAACATTAGGGGATTGGTTGGGAAAAGATAATGGATGTATAGATATGTAGTATGCTCTGTAGGTACATATGATTCTGCATGTCCATAGCTTGGTGGTTTATTCTGAATGGAAGGATAGATATGTTTAAATGATATTGTTAGTAGTGGGTATTATATAGAGTCTAGTTGCTGGAAGTCTGTGCTATTTTTCTGCAAGTCTGTGTTATTAAGTGTGTGTTGCTGGAAGTCTGTTGTTTTAAAAGGGATGTTGCTGGAGGTCTGTTTCTTGTTGTATGTGGGAAGTCTGTAATATATAGGTGCAAGCTGTAAAAGTTAAAGAGGATAGTGAAGGAATAAAAAGCAAAAAGATGGAAGATAGCAGAACACATCAAACAATTCTGAACAGCAATTGAGCTGTCCCTGAAGTACCAAGCCAATTGCTAATTGGTTTGAACAGGGAAGGGGGGATACAAGGTTTTAATTATGTGTATGATAGAATTGATCTTGTGCAGGATAGAAAAATTACAGGTGAATGGTTAATCAGGATATAAATAACAGCAATCAACAATAATCACTTGGGAGGACAGCTTATAAAGATGTTCAAAAACCCAGCTACCATTATAAGACAGTAGAGGGAGAATATGAAGCTAGAAATTAAAGAAGGCACGAGATGACTCAAGATTCGAGTTAGCTAAAAAATGCTAGAGGGAGAATCAAATATGCATATTTAAAAGACATAAGACACTTGAGAAGCACCGAAACATAGAAAGAAGCAAAATAAAGCTTATTATACTCATCGAAAGATTGTTAAAGCAAGATAATGGATAAACTACCATCATAAGGATAGCCATTAACTTTCAGAAGGAATATCTCCTTGCACAAAAAGGTAAAGATAGGAGACATAAATTAACATTGCCATAGCACAAATAAAATTACATTTTATTAGATTGGTTAAATGTATTTTATCTTTATTTGAAGAATGGGTGTAAGAGGGTTAAGGGTAGATGATAGTTTGTATTAACGGTATTCCTCAGCCAAAAGAGAGGGTTATTATTAATAAAATAATATTTTATAAAAAAAGAAGAACAAGAAGAAGATGATGAAGACGAAGATGAAGACGAAGAAGGCGAAGAAGACGAAGAAGAAGAAGAAGTGAAGAAGAAAAAAAAATAGTTCATTTTTCAAAAAATGCTTTCAATTTCTAGAGAGAGAAAATCTCACTTTATAGGGAGAGAAAATCATTATTTTTGCTCAAAACAAGCTCCATTCAAGCTGAAAATGGATCAAACCGACTTATTATTAAATAATAAGTCAATTGCCTCGTTCTAAAGGGGACCGCGCCGACTTCACGCACTCACGGGAATAAAAATGGGCATCTAGTGATTATCTTCTCAGCCGAAGAAACTCAAAGGCTTATGGAACCATTTGAATACACACTCATCGGGAAGTTCTCCCACGGCAGACCTCGCGCGATAGAAGTTCAAAGGTTTATCGCAACTCTAAAGCTCAAGGGGAAGGTGAAGTTTGCAGACTTGGACACTAAACACGTCGTGCTGCAATGTTCTCTGCTGGAGGACCAATATCGATTATGGCAAAGAGGTCTATGGCAGGTCGATGGTTTCCCCATGCGAGTTTTGAAGTGGACAAAGAATTTTACTCCCCTGGAAGAGGCGCCTATAGCTTCGGTATGGTTTACATTACCGTATCTGCCATTACATCTTTTCTCCGAACATTTTATCTATGTTATATCTTCGTGTTTGGGTAACCCTATGCTACGGGATGAAGCCACATTAGCCATGTCCAGGCCGAACAAAGATCGTGAATGTGTTGAGTATAATCTCTTGTCCAAGCTGCCTAGTAAGATATGGATAGGCAGTGGGGAAGGTGACCAGGCCGAGGGGTTTTGGCAAACTGTCATCCCCGAAAGCCTTCCTTCTTACTGCCTAAGTTGCAAAAGGCTCGGGCATGAAACTAGTCTGTGCAAGGTGAGGGAAGAGGAGAAGGGTAACGGGTATCGTCAGGATGGAGGTGGAATGAAGGTCATGAAATGGCAAAGGAAGGAGGATGAGTCTCTACACAAAAACTTGCGTGAGGAACAAAATATCCAGCCGACTATTTTAACAGAAATGGAAGGCCTAGATAGTAGAGAAAAATCACAATTATCGATAGAGCACATAAAGAAGAATCATGCAGAAGAGCATGCTTCAGAGATAAACTTCGAGGGAGAGAAAGAGGTAGACTTGAATGAAGGTTGGGAGGAGGTAAAATATAAGAGAAACATGGAAGAAAATCGCGAACCAAAATAGTTTTGAAAGAAAAGCTTGAGGATTATGGCTGGATAAACGAGGACCTTCTGGATTTTCCCGAAGATGAATTGGTAATATTTAGTTGCCCTTCAATTAACAAGGGTAATGTATCTCAAGAGGAGCTCGAAAAGTATTTCAAGGATGACCTATCAATCTATAAGGAAGATTGGGGAAAGCTCTCAAGAACTCAAGCTATGAAGGCCTTGAAACAAATGGCTATGGTACTCGGGAAACAGGTAAAATATAATGAGATTATGCATTAAATTCCCCACACTCCTAAGACTGTAAGAAACATGAAGAAATATGTCAATAAGAGTTACGAATCTAAGTGCACAACTAGAGCTCAAGCTAAATTAGGTTTTAATGGATAGATGCCTATATTGGAATATTAGGGGGGTAGCTAATAGCCCCACGATAAACAGATTAAGACTATTAATTAAAGAACATAAAATATCTTTAGTGGTTATTGCCGAGCCAATGGTCCTGCAAGATCAATTAATTAAATATAGTGAAATTTTAGGGTTTAAAAATGCGTAAGCTAATTTAAATAGAAAACTTTGGATTCTATGGCAAAATAAGCTGGAAATTAAAATATTAAAAGATACTGAACATATAGTCCACTTCAAATTAGATAAGAATACAGATCAAATAATTTCAGCAGTGTATGCTAAAAATGATAAACAATCCAAGTTATCTTTATGGGAGGAGATGAAAGATATAGCAAGTAGAAACTCTCATTGGATCATAAAAGGGAATTTTAATATAATTAGAAGTCCTCATGAGAAGAAAGGTGGCAAACCACCAGATAAGGTAGCCATGAATCAATTCAATGATACAATAGCCACCACCAATCTAATGGAAATAGATTTCACTGAATCAAGATATACCTGGTGTAATAATTGGCAAAAAAGGGGAGTAATCTGGGCACGTCTAGATAGGGTTATGTGTAATACAAAGTGAGTCACCTCACAAGGGACTACGGGGCTAAGACACTTAAACAGAACTTGTTCTGACCATAGTCCACTACTTATCACAATACAAAGGAATCAGGGAAGCATGCCTAATATTAAATTCCAAAACATGTGGGCTAAGCACGTAGGCTTTGATAGTCTCGTCAAAGAGTCTTGGAAAGAGCCAGGGACGGAAAAGCCGATGCAAGCTCTAACAAAAAAGCTACTAAGATTAAAATCTACCTTAAAAACATGGAATAAAGAGGTTTTCGGAAATCTTAACCAATAGTTAAAAAAAGCAGAAGAAGTAGTAGCTAAGTTGGAACAAGAGTTTGATACCATAAACAATAATGAAACTGGGTTAGAATTAAGGCTAATGGAGAATTAAGATTGAAATTACACATGGAAGAAATTTACTGGAAACAGCATGCAAAAATAAAATGGTTAAAAGATGGTGATAGAAATACCAAATTCTTTTATAATATGACTAAAATTAAATCTCAAAAGAACAAAATTAAAGGAATAAAAAATGAAGAGGGAATATGGGTAGAAGAAGAAAAGAAAATAGGAACTTTCTTTAAAAAATTTTTTAAAAATCAATTATGCAGCCAGTCACCGAGGGCCGATAATTCTCTAATGCAGGAGATTAGGGCAACCATCACGGAAGCTCAAAATCAAATAATGGAAATGATCTTGGAAGAACTAGAAGTAAAAGTGGCAGTATTCAACATGGATAAAGAGAGTGTTGTAGGACCGGATAGTTGGAATAACTATTTTTCCCAGTCAAACTGGCACATTATTAAAACCGACCTAATCCCCGGAATTGCTAGTTTTTTTGTAGGGGCGGAAATCCCAAAATCATGGGCAATGTCATATATAGTTTTAATTCCAAAAAAAGAATCGCCACAGAAATGTGAGGATTTTAGACCTATAAGTTTATGTAATGCTATGTATAAAATCTTAGCAAAAATTTTACAAAATAGATTAAGCTCAATTTTACCATCTATAATATCTTACGAACAAACGGGATTCGTCAAAAATAGATTAATGATCGACTAAGTCAGGTGCCATTAGCCTGGAGTCTTTATTGCACTCTTCGGTAATGTAAACCATACCGAAGGACTCATTTATTCGACTCATTTAGCCTAGAGTCTTTATTGGACTATTTAACACGAGGTTGAGTGACGGGAACTGACCAATGACGAGAGCTTAACGAATGACTCATTTCCATAGCGCGAGTGTACGCGAGGAGCTAATCACGAGAGGAAAAAAAAAGGACTCGATCTCATCATTTTCGTATATAAGGATATGGTTCATTTGGCAAAGTCACTCAATCTTCAATTACACAGAACAAGAAGAGTATATTGGGAAGGCTTTCTTAGGGTATATCCTTGTCCCGTCTCTTTTCAACCCATGATAACTATCACGAAATATGAAAAGGCTCTGCAAAGAGGTTCCACTCTGCATCCTAACGGAAGTCCTTCCTTATCTTATTTCGCCAAGAGATTCGCAGACGAAGGAGACGAAGCGAGCGATCGCCCATGAGGCAATGAAATTCTTGGATTCTGATAGTCTTTCTCTATAGCCAGGTACTCTATTGATAAGTCACTTCACTTATTTTTCTATAGGCTCTTAAAAGCAATGAAATCCCCCTTTTATGCCTTCTGTGAAGCTAGCTTTACTGGTGGTGTTTTGGAGAGTCGGTGAAAGATTCGGTTTCGAGATCCGGTGGTGGAGGTGAGTGCCGTCCTCGAACGCTAAGCTAACTCCCTATGTTGATTCCTTCTGTTGTGCCTGCCGATTCGATTACTCCTGCTTATGTGGCATCGGCTTCTGACTTTGATATAATTTGAAACGGACCGAACATTAGTTGAATATCTGCGGCTAGCCGACAAAGGACTAATTGCCCAGCAACAAGAGGACCATAGACCGAATAAAGGAGATATATGCCAGCTCGAATGCAAGCTACAATTCCAGTTGTTCCGACTATCGGCTACCTCTCTTACTACCAGAAGTGGAAGGGCATACTCTAATCCAGTGAAGCTGACGAGATTGGTTTCATGACTAGCTGACTTGACATGGCGAGTGCTTATTCAAAAATCGATTCATCCACTTAAGAAAAGGATCTGAAAGATATTTCATCATCCCAACGTCAAAAGGCCTTCAATCCAGTAGTATACTTCTAGGTGTCCGGTCTTTGAAACCAGACCGCAGTGAAAAGCCCGTCAACTAGCTAGCCTACCATACCACTAAGAAATACGGTGACGAAAGTTGTCACAAATCAACCCTACTTCCTAGATCGGGTAGTATATAGGCCGCATCATTGTAAACTTATACTAGAAATGAATGGATTCCCTTCCTTTCAAGATCTTAGGGAGTAAGAAGTGTGAAGTGTGCGGGACTGCTACGGCAATAACAAGGAAGGACTAGTCGAGATGAAGGGAAAAGAAGAGACTCTTATACAGCCGAACTCACACACCTGAGTCTTCTTTCCACCATCCTCCGCCGTAGCAGCAGCGGTCTCCGACCTAATAAATGGGGGTAAGCTCCCTTCTTAGAACGATCAAAGCTCTTATTGGGTCTGGGACTTTCACGTACCTTCAATGGATAGGGCTATCCCCTTACTTGCCATATTTGGATTGGATAAGTAACCCAATGCCGCTACTCAGAAGTCAGCCAATCCCTGACCAAAGAGAATCACAACTGGTGCTATGGGAAGAAAGGAAGAGAACCGTGCTTGGCCTTTCTCGTCTCAATCCCAACTGCTAGTTCCCACTGGTGTGCACCTGTAACTGAACCTGTATCGGTGGTGGCTGTTCATCCATGCCAGTCCCCAAGATGGGAGGTTCCCGTCGAGACTAAGCCCGAAGCTAAGAGCCCTAGCTAAGTGGGTTCAAAAGTTTAGACTCAACCCAAAGGGGATGGGAGTGCACGGCCAGCGGGACGTAGCCATTGGCCCTTCCTGTAGAGAGGCCCAGAAGCTCATAGGCACACACCAACCAAAGGCAGCTATTGAGGGAGAAGGAGAGGGCCCAGCTTCACTGATTGAGGTTAGAAAGTCAGAGGCAGTCCCCCGGTGGGGTCACGAACCGAAAGGAAAGCGGGTGGAGTCCGGGCCGTGTCTCATGGCTGATCATCGCCTTGCCTCACCAACTAGCTAATCAGACGCGTCGGGCGGATTCCTCCTTTTGCTCCTCAGCCTACGGGGTTACCTGCGGGACTCTTAGATGATTTCTGCCCAGCGGGGCTGGTGACACTGAGACACCACTTCGAATCCTTACGGGACTCAGAGCTAACGGAATGATTATCGAATCGACTGATATACGTAATGCAAAGCGGGCAGAGAAGCTTAGACCGCTGAATGAACTTTCTTATAGAGTAGGGAAGAAAGTAAACTGAATCCACTCCCGAAATGAAAGAATGCGGGAAAGAGATCAAAGAGTAGTCAAATCAACTTAAAGGAGGGTAATGCGCCAGGCAAGAAGCCGCTTACCAAACAAGAAGAAGATCGATAAGGGTTCACCCAACGGAAACCCGCGCTACAACCCAACCAGAATAATCCATTACAAGACTTCCAAGACTAGCCGGAAACCCATACTCTCGCTTAGACGGGCATACGGAAACAACTACCATACATACGTAATTTACTACTTTTCAGACAACAATCTTTCCTACTTTGACTGATAGCCCTAAAGATTAGGCCAGGACTCATACGATTACAAGGAGTAGGATGCTTGAAAGGCTGGCTGATGTGCTGTGCTTTTCCCCTAAGCTAGACGCTTCCTTGGGGGCCTAAGAGAACGGAAAGATGGAAAGAATAAAAAGATAGGGATGAATGCAATACGGAGAGAGGTAGAAAGGCAAGCACTGCACGGGGCCTCTCTGATGCCTACACTTCCCCTTAGGGAAAGGGGGAGAGGATTACAACAAAGCCACATACCTAATAGAACAAGTCAAGCTAGAAGGAAAGCACTTTTAGATCGGTCGTGAACCAGAAAGAAGGAGCCGCTTCAATACCAAAATGAATTAGGATCGCTTAGCGCGCGGAAGAAAGAAGCACTTGCTTCTTGAGCTGTTACAACAACTCCAGCAAGAAGGATTAGCCGATTAGAAGGCATGGCCAAGGGTACTACAAGCGGAACCCCAGTCCCAAGCTATAGAGCTATAGGACAACAAATGAATTAGGCGCTTACGGGCTTATTGGATTGGATCAAAATGAAACCTGACTTCGAAGACTCCCGGGCAGAGGCTAGCCTCACACACGAATACTATCAGACTGACAAACAAAGCAGACAACTCAAGGGAAGAAGCTAGCACCGACGGAATGGAATGCTTTCGGGGCTGCTCTTACCACAACCGGAAAACGAGTTACTCGCTCAGGAAAATAAGCACTTGAGGCTATCGGTCCACAAAGAATATGGAATTTCATCCCAAGCCAGCATTTTTTATTATTTTTACAGCAGATCTTGGTGCTACTGTCGCAAACCCATAACATGGAAAGCTGGGTGGCGGTGATAAAGAGGGGTCATGCATTTACAGAATTCCTCATTGGTCTCGCATCTTCGGAATATGACCAAAAACAACTGGGAATTTCACTTCAAAGGTGGGTTCCCTTCTGGGATATTGAATGCCATAGATTTTTTGTTTTCTTTGCAAGCAACTAACTCCTAATGCCGCTGCAACAGAATGGAGTTGAAAGCTAACCGTGAAAGGCCTCGCTCCACGCTTTCTTTTGAGTAAACTCTATCCATTCTTGTTTCAAGCTAAAATGGAGGCTTTTACTTCTTCAACTCGAGTTCGCCACAGAACCCATCTCTGGAACTGGAACCGAAGTCAATGGGTCAGGGGAGATCCAGAAAGCCCCATCCGAAGAAGGGGAACTGGCTGCGCTGCTTCATTTAGGTCTGGCAGAAGGAGTTGGTATGGTGACGGTGACAATAACCTTTGATCATCAGAAGTTTGTGGAATTGACGGTGACCCTTGATGTGACTAAGGCAGCTTTACAGTAGGTGTGAAAATGGAGGGGGGCTGAAGTAAAGGCAGGTGACTTTTGGTTAGTGTTCAGTGACAATGGTAGCTAACATTACATGAGATGCGGTTGGAAGCGAGGCAGCAGTCTTTCTATCACGAAGTTTCTCTGGGTGAGCTTAGATGACCCGAAGCAATGACCAACTCCATTCTCTCCGTCGGAGGAGTTTCTTTTTCTTAAAAAGTCCCAGTCTCGAACCGGAGGCACCCACTAGTAGTAGGGGGAGCCCATAATTGACCCGGGTAGGCGAGCTTCACAGCTAGGGGCTATAGTGACCAGTTTCTAGTTACTTAGCGGGTCACGGCTTATGCGGATCTCTCTCTCTACTACCAGGGAACGGGTTAGAATCCCCATCGCTGGAGCACTACAGGCCTAACTTCTTAATAATGAGAAGCACATTTATTGAACTATAACCCTTATCCCCCAACTGATCTACCCAGTAATGTGATGAGTTCCGACCTCGAAGGCCCAATCCTTCGTCGTACGGAATGAGTATGACTTGGCTACAAGGGACGCCAAAGAGATCTAGCTTCTTGGAGGACCGGTTGCTAGCCCCATCATCATCCCGAGCTTTTCACCGTCGGTCCCATGACTGCACGAGCCCTCTTCCGTGTCCGCCGAACTGTACGATGGAGGGCGTTCCATTCGAGTATTGAATTTTCCCAACCGGGTGAGCACCGTGAATGTCTCTAGTAGATAGACTCTACAAGGAACCTGGCTCAGAGGATGAGTTTGAAGTCTCGAGTCTCTATCCCCTCTATAGTGCTGCTTACAAGGACCGGTTTCCCTACTACCGTGTCATGGCGATATCTGCCTCGAAACCCTCGGCTTGCTTCGTCTCCTAGTGGTGGTTTCCCGTGGAGCGACCGTGAGTCAGGTGGAGTAGCCCTATTCCACTCCATCTACCTCCTGAGACAATAAGAAACCAATATCTTTTTTTGTCGAGGATCAGAGGTTTCCCAGGCTGTGGTGCTACGAGATGGCGATTGATCGTATAGAAGATCACGGCTGCATTTAGGAGTGATCCATCTAACAAACTAGAAATTGTTTAAGAGAAGAAAGAATGGACAATAGCCTATTCAGTTAGTCAGAAAGCTAGATCAAGAAAGCTGCACCCAATAGAGCAACGCCTTGAGTAGACCGATAAGGTCTCGCGAAGCTACGCCTACGATCCTTTGAGGAGAGCTCTTTGATCTTATTTCTTTTGTTCAATTGTGCATGCTTTGCTTAACACATGCAATCGAAATAATGTTCGATCATCAAACTCAGACTCACTGAAAGCTGCCGTTCACGTTTGGAAGAAGAGATGGTCAATCTTCTCTTATGGACGAGACTGCTAAAAAAGAGGCTCTTTAAAGCCAGAACGAGTCCTCTCTTGCGGGATGGATAGGCGGGAAAGGGGGAGGAGGTGTCCCTCCGTGGGTCACGAACGGTCTTTTAACAGCAGCAAAGCAAGCCTCCATTGGGGATCTTACCAACCAATCAGATCTGCCCAACAAGAAGGTACCGAGCTCTTGCTTCCCACGGTGCGGTAATGGGAATTCTCTATGCTGGCTAGCTGACTTGCTAGCTTTTCAAAGGTTTGGATGTAAGCCCTCAAGCTTGATCAAGAAGGGTACCTTTGCAACTGTATAAAGATCTGGCACTGTCTTCTCGAAATCGAAAGCTAAAGGAAGAGGAAAAAAGAAGCTAGAGTGAATACGATACGAGAGGATCGAGACCAACGTACGAGGGGGGAGTCCACACCAAATATGGCTTTTTTAACAAAGATCAGGTAACTTTCATTGTTTAAGACGCCTTTTGAATGCCTTCAACAGCCCCAGTTTGAGACCGAAAGAAGAAGACTTTCGATGCCACTGGATTGAGCAATAGGGATTGATTGGATAAGAACACGCTTGCATGACTCCCAGGATCACAGGGACTAAGTTGCTCGCATGAATATAGAGTCATAAAGCCCGGATAGGGGGGCAACTAGAATAGCTTTTCCTTATCTCTCCTAAGGCTTACGGGACTGCCTTTCTCTATAATCCTGGAAAGAGGCTTGAAAAACGTAGGCCAAAGCTCGGTATCGATGCTGTAAGAAGGTAGACCATGATACCGGACTCTTCGATGGAAACTGGCTTCCTAACAGCAGGACGTAGGCTAGACCAAGGAAGCAAACCGGAGAGTGTAAGAATGCGAGATTTGAAGAAAATAAAGTAAGTCCAGCTAGCAAATTGAATGCTTTCAAGCTGAATGCGTTAATTCCCTCTAGGTGAATGTGAATGGAATTCCCTCCTTGCGTACTTAAGACATGAATGAACCATCGAGTGAAATCCAGTACCTCTTCTTATTCATCTTTCCTTAAAGTGCTGAGGAATGAGAGATTATTATGCCCTGCCTCCAGCACGTATGCTATTCATGCTTGGTCTTCTATCCCTGCTCTTAGTGACCGCGATTAAGCGATTTTATTGCGGAGACTTATTAGCCTGACTGCTTGACCTCCTCTCTCTTAGCTAAATAGGGGGGTTATCGAGATATTAGTTACCTCTTTCCCTGATGGGACTCTACTAGAGAATAGATAGTTTTATCTTTCATATTGTTTACCGTTATAAGATTGTGCTTACGCATTAATTAAAAATGGACTATCCGAGCGTTGGAGTATATTTATCTTTTTCTTCTTAATAATATCTGATCTCTTGGCTAGCCCTTGGCCTGGGTCGTCTCTCTCTCTTACTACAAGTAACTTAGCTTAGTCCCTCTAGTTCAGGTCGTCATGCTGTTAGATGGAGCTTACTGTTACTGGTCCTCCTACTTTTACTGGGTAAGATTTGGGGATGCGGCACACAGGAATCTTGCATGCAGGTGTACTAATAAATGAGTTTCCAGCTTTATTTGGAAGGCACTCCCTTTTCATTTAATTTCAGGAAAAACTACTTTTGAAGTCAGTTAAAGCTAGGTCAATCCAGCAAGGGAGAAAGCCTGTGAGAAAAGCAGTTCCAGTAGAAGTCAGAGTGCCTCACACAGTATCCATCATTACTTCTTTTGAAAGCGAAAGCCAGCAGCATCAATAACTCTTTCTTAGGAACTTAACAAGCCAATAGCAGTTGGAGTAGCAGCAGTTACAGTTGAAGTTGCCAGTCATGCATTCCTAAAAGCAAGTTCGTTTGAAAGAAGGAGTTTAAACTAGGCAAATAGAGCTCACAAACCTGATTTACTTTCTTTAGTAGACAAGATAGGGGTCAAACAATAAAGCCAGTTTCCTGTAAGGCATTTGCAGTTCTAAGGGTTGTAGGGCTAAGTAAGGGTAAGATTCATGAGAGGGAAATAGATAAAAGAGACAATCTTTCTTGCCCTGGTAGGGATATTGCGAAAAGAGTGTTCCTTAAGTATAAGAGCTGGAAGGAAGAGAGAGAGCCCATTCGGCAATGCACATTGTTTCGGCCCAGCGTATGAATACACGGATTTTTCCAATTCCTATTAGTCCGCGTCTTAGATTGATATAGCTAGATACTCGCAGCCCTTCCGGCGGACCAAGGAGTACCCACAGCTGTCACGCTTCTCTGCTTGGCCTATGTTGAATAGGACTAGCAGAAATGGAAGTCCGACCAATCCATATAATGAATACGAGATGGGGAGTTTTCGAAGATAGGGAAGTGCCCGCTTCCCGCTAGAAAGAAAGCCAGGGAAGCTATCAATGACCTGCGCCGCGCCGGATAGGGGAGTCCTTTCTTTAGGCATTAAAAGCAGCTAAGCAGGAGTATATGTAGTAGCTTTTTGGCCTCTTTCCCTGGGCTTACTAAGGTCAGGACATACCAATCGTTTGAGTCAGTAGCGAGAGGCCCCTTGCAAGTAAATGAATCCACCCAACCATTCTTTCCTTCTACTACTCTGCCTTCCATATCTGCTTTCGAAGTCCCTTTTAAGATCCTCTAAAGAAGTGAATGACTAAAAGGATCAGGACGGAACGTAAGCACTGACTGCAAGCGGGCTGGAGGGCAAGGGCTTGTTGGCTTCACAGATTAACATATTCGCAAAGAAAGATAATATGCTCTCTACCTCCTATAAGGACTTATGAGTTGATGATCTTATCTTGCTCCCCCCTCAGAATGGTTACTGGACCCCCCTTACATTTCGAATCTCTTTCCAGCTGTCCCCTTTTAAAGGAGGGATTTTATGGAAGTCAGTGAAATAGTAAGAGTAGCAAGTCTATGAGCAATCCAGATGTTTTGGGTAAGAAGGTCCGAGGCTTTTTAGGGCGATAAGAAAGATTCCTGACCCCTACGTCTCTTGACATAAAAGAAAATCCATATACAACGCCCGGTGGTGGAATCCAAGTTCCACTAGTCACTTCCGCCCGATTAGTCTATGTAACGTGGCGTACAAGATTCTCACTAAGGTTCTCGTTAACTGCTAAAGCCCTCTTTCTTTGGAGTTGTTCTGGTTCTCGTGTTCTATGTTTTCTCTTTGTTTGTTGGTTTGTCCGCTTAGTTGAGGAGGGAGAATGTATAAGAGAGTCTAATAAGAGAAGTTTCGGGGTTTCCGCTGTTGCCTTTTTGTAGGTCGGATGCTATACCTTGAGCACTAACGATGAACCCTGGAAAGAGCACTTTTGATTGCCCCTGAGCCTTCCGGTTTATTGCTATATAAAAGCTTTCCAACCAAGCCGAGATGTTCGCCTCGATACGGTAGATAAGTGGATAGGTTCGCGATAGGAGGACTGGCCCTTTACTTGCCTCAAGCCTTCAAAGATCGGATTATTCCTCGAGCTCGAATCCACTAGCAAAAAGCACATTCTTAGACTGAACTAAAAGATTGTAGCATTGAAAGAGCAAAACCGCTCCTTCACTATTGCAGAGCGGCTTGTCTGTCTCATGCTCATGGCAGGCAATTTCCTTTTTGCTGTCGACTTTTAAAGCTCTTTTTTGCATGCGCTCTACTCTATCTTATCTGCCGCGGGTCTTATCAGCTTATGTACTAAGCGAAGCCACCCTCGGCCCTGAGCTCTCATCCCGCCCTCCCCCCTATCTCTAAAGGGGAGAATCCATGAAGCACAGGGCTGGATCATCTCACTTTCTAGAACATCAGAGAGGTGTTCTCGTAAATTAGAGCTACTAAGGCACCCGCATGATCAAACCGCATTAGGCGCTCAGATCAAGATGCCCTGAATCCAAGGAGGAAGGCCAACAAAAAGGCTGTATGAGCCTATTCCCCCTTCGTTGATCGCTTCTATGCCAATCCGTCTTCTCATTGATAGGCACTACAGCTAGCCGCCTTCCTTGGCCTTTTGTCCTCAATCTTGGTCACTTAGTCATTCCTAGTCTCGCTCAGTCTCACGAGTGGAAATGGATCTCTCCATGGCAGGGAGGATGACTTTCAGGCAGTCGTTGGTAACTATTGATTTTAGCTTAACTCCTAGTAGTGCACTTAATAGCCTAAGAGTGGCTTAAAAGCTCCTTATCCTTAATAGCCATAGATGCGCGTAGCGGAACGAAATCGGATAAGAAAAATGGATGTTATTAGCTTATGGAATTGATTTAGGTGAAAACTAGGCTCACAGCAGTGAGGATCGAATGTTTACTAATTAATATCATCCAGCATTCAGAACCAGCCGCGAAGAAAGGAATATGGTCAATCACTTCACAGCACTTGCTTTCCCTAAACTATCGAAACTGACAAGCGAAAGTTAAAGAGGGAATTCTCTGGTCACTGACACCTCTTCGATCGACCGAAGCAAGAGCACCAAGTTTAGTAGCAGCAGCCACAAGAGCCTCAGGCTAAGCTAGCTCGTCAGGTGAGAGCAAGGAGGCCTTTTCAGTAATTCCAGCCTCCGACCGGACGTCCGATAGAAAGTGAAGTGCGTCTAGCCATTGATGGATCCACACCCGAATTGCTCAAATCTAGTATAGTGTGGCTTCTTCCGATGTCGAATCGGGCGAAGGAGAACTTTGTACCAGAACAGTTCCTCTTTATAAGGAGTTTTGGGATAGCAAAAAAACTTCGTCAGCGGACATAGCTTCAGAAGAACTCCCCAAGGTTGAAGAAGCCCTGCTTGACCTCCATCCCGAAGTAAAGCCTGAAGGACTTGCCCGTTCTTTGAATGTTGGGTCCTAAGGCCAGCTGAAGCCTGTTTTTCTCTTCTTATACTTTCCCGTGGCCTTCTATTGAATCATTACTTGCAAACCGGACTGGACTATTTCAAAAAAGTTGTCTTCGGTAATCAAGCCAGCCAAGGAAGACGCAAGCCTACATAATGAAACTAGAAGCACCAGCCACCGGAGATTATCCTGTTCGGTTCAGATTCCTATTTCCACATACCCCTACTATAGCTATAGGGCCTATTACTATTACAGTATCCTTTCGCGTAGAGATTCCCCATGAACACTGGAATTAGCTCCAACTCATCCTAATACAGCTACTACAGGATTTCCCATTCTCTTACTAAAGCTAAAGGTAAAGGCCTTACTCAATTAAGGCGGATTCAAAATCGAATCCTAATGAGAAGACACATCTTGTCTCCAGGAACGCTACCCGGTCGGGGAGTCCTGGAAATGGAAATCACTAGACTATAAGACTGATCGGCGGTTAGATCCCACATGTACCGATAAAGCACCGTAGTATGCTCTTCTTTCCTTTAGGGCAGATCTACGACTACGACTGGTCGAAAGAAACCAAGCTAATGCTACGGGCTTAAGTTCAGTTTTTTAAAGTAAAGGTACTATCATTTTGATAGCGCAAGGATTTCTTGGTAAGTGAATCCAGTGAGCAGCACAGAGCTATGTGATATCTTATTTTACCATACGTACGGTCGCCTCCACACGTTGCACCGCGTGTTAGTAGCAAGACTCATTGTAGGTACATCTTTCCTTACCCTTCGTCTAAGGAAGGGACTGAAAGCAGCCTTTACTTTGTTGGTCGAGTAGCTTGCACAGTGGGAGAGTCGGATCGATTGGACGAGAGCGGAGAGATTTCTAGAAAGAATTAGATATCTTTAAATAGAAGAATTCGAGTGAAGATAAGTTTTCAATTATCTTTCCTTCTCAAAGAGGGTTGTGTAGAAATGAGTGGTACGAAGAAGGCGTCTGAAGGAAAGAGAACCTCACTCATATCCGTAGATTGAAACTGCTTGATACGGTTACTTTCTGTCTCTCAAAAGAGTTCGTTGGCATACTCCCTTCTGGCCCTTATTTGGTTGGAGACAACTAGGTCAGGTCAAAGAGAGCTATCCATTCGCCGTCCTTGGTGAGTCCGGTTTTCTGTGCTACGAAGTAGTTCCTCATCCTAAAAATGGAAAAAATCTCTGGGGCATCCCGACAATTATATACCTGCATTCCACAGTCGTAGGTACTTAGCAATCCCAAACTTTCTTTTTTCTTCCCGCTTCTTTTTTTTATCTGCGGTACGGCACCTGATCAAAGTTCGGGTGATCCAGGAATTCACCTATGGTTTTTTCAAGAAAGTAAGTAAGTGCTTACTCAAATTCATTTCTTTTTTGAGGGCTTGTAGGGCTGTATTGGATTAGTACCGGGCCTTCCTCCTATTGATGCTTTTTCCTTCGTTGTCTTGCTTGAAGTTTAGCCTCTTGATTGACTTGAGGACTGAAAGAAGACTTTGGAAGTAGAGGGGGCAGGAGTATCGACGACAGGTCGTGCCTGAAGTTGTTCATGCACATCTTGAGGAGCTCTTGCTGAGTAAACTTCTGGGGACAGGCAAAAGTAAGGGCTCGCCACCTTGCAATGAACTCCGTTACAGCTGATCGTAGACCACCCTTGCTTTCGTTTCGCGCTAGCTGCTTTCCCTTATGTTACACTAATTTTCGTCACTTCTTTTTCATTTATGATGTAGTAGTAGCGCACGCGCTCGCACTTAGAGCAATTACGCGCTTCTCTCGTTATGCAAGCCAGCTTTTTCAAGGAGAAGACATGGTTTAGCAGTTAATTACATCTCGAAGAACCCCCCCTAAGCTAAGGCGCCAGCCAGTAGAAATTTAGATATTTTGGAGGAGACACACGAAAGGCGGCCAAAGATTCAGACTACGGTCGAAGCCAACCAATTAAAAAGGTTCGGAGGCCTCCTTAAAGAAGAATGAGAGCTAGCAGATGAGCTAAGCAGCATACATTTGGTTGGAATAGAAGGTGCCTAGCGCTATCCTTCTTCTCTCTGCATCAATTAAATGTCACTATGCGTAACACATGCAATTGGACATCTTTCGCCGAAGAAGACCAAGAGGACCGGTTTACTTCTCTTCTTTCATCTGGATTCTTAAACCTCTCCTTACTTTCAAAAATAAAATTGGATTAGGACCTTCCTTAGCCTATAGAGTCAAGCTAGGGCGCGCTAAGCGATTCATAATTCCTTAGCCTATAGAGTCAAGTCAAGCTGCTTTAAAAGCGCGCTAAGCGATTCATAATTCCTTCGCTGCTTTCGTACACCAGGGGGGCTAGTTGAGCAGCCTCCTCTCGCCGTGCCCGGTTCCCAAAGCAAAGCATTGAAAGAACACGGGGAGTGGCCGGATAATCCTTACTATTTTCATAGTAGAGGTTATTATTTCAATATTACATTAACCGAGGTTGAAAAAGCACAGGCTTAGGGAAAGGCCCTATGATGGGGGGAGTCGAAGTGTCCATGGTAGGCGATGAATGGAGGAGTCGATCAAGGCAGGAGGTTGGATTCAATGCTTAGTCTTCTATCCCTGCTCTTCCCGGGTTGGTCGATAATTCCTCAACTATTGGGTAAACATAGATCCTAGAGAGCGAGTTTAAGCAGCATTACTAGAAGAAGGAGTTGATGAGGTTTTTAGACTCAAGGCTTCCGTTACTGAAATTAACGACTTCAACTTCAATGGATAAACCTACTTCTCATACTAAATTCACTGATTTACGAATCACTTTATTTGACTTTTCGAAAGTGGAATGCCAATCTCGATATCTCGAATAGGCTAAGCCCTTGAATGAGAGCTCGCTTTCACACTCCTAATGATTATTTATACAAGATAGATCGATCGGGAAGAGATATATTTCATAAAAGTCGGGAACCGTCTATTGAATAAGAAGAGCGGACAGATGACAGGGCAAGAAGAGATAGATCTATTTACAGAACTGTATTTGTGGACGGGAATTGCACTGATTGACTAGTTGACAGAGGACTAGAGTACGACATATGAAAGATAGAGTACGAGATCTTCCCGGGCAGGAGATTCTTTAAAGAAATGAATGAATGTGGACTCCTGGCGCATAAAGCCCTTGCCACTCGCATCTGTCGATAGGGGAGAACAAATGAAGTGTATAAGACGCAAATACTCTTTAGTTATAGTATTCCCTTGTTAAGGAAAGCATTCGTCGTACTGGAAGAGCTAGGCTAGCACCTGACTTAGTGCCATTAGCCTGGAGTCTTTATTGGACTATTTAAGTATGCCCCAATATAGTAGAAAACTCATAGAAGAAGCATGGCAGCACCATCCCGGCTACATTTCTTTTTTTTTTTTTAGAGAGAGAGAGAGGGGGCTTCCAGTTCTTAGGAAGAGCCGTACGAGTAACGTACGGTTCGGGAGCCGAGCCCAGGGGCTTAGGTCAACACTTATATAATAGCCAGTCATCAATTGGAAGCGGGCAAGATGGTGATGAATTGCGATTGGTCCAAACCTTCGACCAGCGATTGCGACCTGCCCGGAATGCCCATACATACTAAGACCTTGTTCACACAGCGAAGAAAGGCCGAGTGGAAGGGGGCAGTCGTCAGCTGGCTGCTTCTTGGCCACGCCCCCCTGCTTCTAGATACGAGATACTTGATCTAAATTATAAAATAGGAAATTGCATACCATTAGCCGATATACGTATAGGAACATGGGTACATGATATTGAATGTCATCCAGGTCAAGGGTGGGCTCCACGATCAGGCTCGAGCCGCAGGAACTTTTGCTAAAAAAATGAAGGAACCAGCACCCCCTACACTCTCTCTTAGGCGGCTACCTTCGGGTGTTGAAAAAGTCATTGATTCCCGATGCCGTGGTAGAGTTTCCAATCCCAACCATGGTGCACGTAAGCTTAGAAAAGCTGGACAAAGGCGGGTGGTTAGGCGGACGCCCCATTGTGCGTGGTGTTGCAATGAATCCAGGGATCATCCTCATGGAGGAGGTGAAGGGGCGCACTGAAAGGAAGGTGACCTCGGTGGCACCTTGGGGTAAGCCCACCAAAGCTGGATTTCGGGCAGGGGTGGGGGAAAGGCAGAAATGAGTTCTGCCACGGACGATCTATATTGAAGGGCAAGTTTTGTTTGATGCATTCCTCTTGAGAATGAAGACGACGAGAGATATTTTTCCTTTTTGAACAGGAGAATTTGGTCACGTAGATCTTCTATTTTGCCGGACTTGTTAATACACCGTACGAATTCCACAATGGAAAAAACAACTCCTTCTCTTTAAATGTTCTGTCCTCCGGCAGATTCTCAGGAGCTGGCTACTCATAAGCGCCGTGTGCGGGGGCTCGTTGTTCATTTCAAAAGAAGCACTCTATATCTATATCGAAGTAAAGTTGGATCGGGAATAAGTGATTGTACATCCGAAAAAAAAGACTCATCAGTGGCAAAACAGATAGTATGTCAGCAATCGTCGAATCCATTCCTGTGTCAGCGCCCAGTCTCGAATCACAATAAGTTGGGGTTGGGTGGGAGTAAGAAGCTATAAAATAGATTTTTGAAGGGGTGAAATGATTAGATAGGACTAGAGATGATGGGCAGGCAGTATTGACATTTATATCTTTAGTTGGGTATCTTCTTTATTAAAGCACCATAAATTGGAAGTATTGAAAAACATCCATGTGCCAGACTTCCAAATTGATGCCGTTGCCTTTGAGTCCTGGAAGTTCACTGACCTGCCCGGTCGGACGGAATTATCATTCACCAGTATCGGATATAAGTTAGTAAGGCAAGCTTTATTGTATGACTCTCAAGGACGCCATTGTGTTGTGTGAAGCTAGATGAATAGGCAATAC
>JAREIK010002701.1:0-28292 GCA_029783825.1 Sapria himalayana
TAGATTGATAGATACATAGATAGATAGACAGATAGATTGGTAGACATGTGAATATTTAGATAAATAGATAGAAAGACAAATAGTTTATCTGTCTTTATGTTTATCTATCTAACTATCTATTTCTTTATAGGTCTATATGTCTATCAATCAATCTATATATCTATTTATCTGCATATCTATCAAACTATTTAACTAGTTTTTTATCAATATTTCTATCAATATATACATATCCATCTATATAAGTCAATATATATATATCCATCTATAAATATGTATATTTACATATTTGTATGTCTATCAATCTATTTATCTATCTATCAATTTATTTCTTTATATATATGTCTATCTATCTATATATATGTCTATCTATCTATCTGTCTATGCATTTATTTATTTATCAAACAATCTATCTATCTATCTATTTGTCTACCTATCTATCTGTCTATATGTATATCTATGTATATATCTTTTTTGTCTATTTGTCTATATATATCTATCTACTATCTATTACTCTTATTTATCTATCTTTGCATCTATCTTTTTATTAGTCTATTAGAATATAAGTTTATATGTCTATCCATCTATTTTTCTATTTAACTATCTATATATTTGTCAAAGTATCTATATGTCTATGTCTTTATCTAGATATCTATCTTATTGTCTATTTTTCTATCTATATCTATCTATTTGTTTAACTTTCTATTTGTCAATTTAACTAACTATCTATTTATCAAATTTTTTATATATCAAACAATCTATCTATTTATATTTCTATCTGTCTAATTCACTAACTAATTAACAATCTATTTGTCATTTGTCTATCTGTCAATTTTTCTATTTGTTTAATTATTTATCTTTTTGTTTGTCTATTAGTCTATCTATATATCTTTTTATATGCTTATATGTATGTTTATCTACCTGTTTATTCATCTATGTATCTATCTAACTATTTTTTTATGTGTCTATATGTCTATCTGACAATCTATCAATCTACCTATATGTCTACTGTCAATCTATCCATTTGTATATCTATTTATCTTTCCATCTTTCTATTTGACTATCTATCTATTTGTCTATCTATTTGTCTATCTATCTATCAATTTATTAATCTATATATATATGTCTGTCTATTGGTATATCTATATAATAGTGTAACTATCTAATTGTCTATCTATCTATTTATCTATCCGTCTATTTATCAAATTATATAATTACCTTTTAGTTTATCTTTCTAATTATCTTTTTGTTTATCTATTTATGTCAATATGTTTAAATGTTTCTATCTATATATCTGTATATTGGTGAATCTATCTATCTATCTATCTTATATTTATTTTTCTGTCTATCTAATAATCGGTGTATCTACCTTTCTATTTATATGTCTATATGTCTATATCTTTATGTTTCAATGTGTTTACCTATCTATCTATCTATCGGTATATCTATCTATCATTCTATCAATATATCTATCTATCTATATATCTATCTCTCTTCCTCTCTATCTATCTATCTATTTATATATCTTTATATCTATAAATCTATAAATCTATAAATCTATCAGTCTTCTATCAATCAATCTATCTATCTTTCTATTTCTCTATCTATCTATATTTATGTTTATCGATCTATGTTTTTATCTATCTATGTATCTATGATTTGTTTATCTATCTATCCCCATATATATCTATCTATCTATTTATCAATTTACTTTTAACTAAATACTTAGCTATATATCTATTTATCTATCTATTTATGTATTTATCTATATTTCTTTATATCTATATATCTATCTATATATCTACTTAAATTCTTATCTAATTATCTGTCTATCTATCTATATGTCTATCTGACTAACTACCTATTAATCTATTTGACTATCTATCTATCTATGTACCTATTTAACTATCTCTCTGTCTATATTTTAATCTATATACCTATCTTTCTATTTTTAGTAAATAGAAAGATATTTTTGTCTATCAATATATCTATCTGTCTATCTATATATCTATCTATTTAGTCTATTTGTCTATCTATCTATCTATCTGTTTATATGTCTATCTATCTATCTATTATCTATTTATCTATATAGTTATGTATATATCTTTTTCTATATCTATTTGTCTATTTATCTAATTATTTATATGTCTATCAATTTATCTATATATTTGTATATATATCTATATATCTATATATCTATATATCGATGTATATATCTATCTCTCTTCCAAATGGCTATTTGTCTATCTACCTATCAATATATCAATATGACTATGTATCTATTAATCTATTTAACTAACTATCTATCTATGTCTCTATCTATCTATATGTCGATCTATCTATCTATCTATCTATATGTCTATCTGCTTATCTATCTATCTATCTAGCTATATATATATATATATCTATTTATCTATCTATTTATCTATTTGTATATTTGTTTTTGTCAATCTATCTATGTAGCTATCTATCTTTTGACTATCTATCTGTCTAACTATCTAACTATCTTTTATTTATTAGTTTATTAGTCTATATGTCAATCAATCAATCTATCTATCTATATATCTATCTATCTATTTATCTAACTATCTATTTGTGTATCCAAATATCTGTTTATATGTATAATTATCTGAATATCTATTAGTCTATTAGTCTATCAGTTTATAAGTCAAATATATCTATTTATTTAAGTATTTATCTTTATATTGTACTATCTATGTATATATCTATCTATCTATCATTCTTTTTATTGATCTATTTTCCTAACTATCTATCTATCATTCTTTCTATCTATATATTTTCCTATTTATCTATATATTTATCTATATATCTATTTATTTTTCCATCAATCTATCTAACTATTTTTCTATCTTTATATATGTAAATTCTATCTATCTATCTAATTATATATCTATCTAACTATAGAACTATCTATTTTTCTATCAGCCTATTTGTCTATCTATCTGACTATCTATATACATGTTTATGTGTCTATCTATCTAATTTTTTATATCTATATGTTTATCTATCAATCAATCAATCAATCTATTTATCATTCTATTTGTCAACATGTCAATCTATTTTTATTTCTATCTCTCTTTCTAATTATCTATATGTCTATCTGTCTTTATATTTTAGGTTCTATCTATATATCCGTTTCTATAATGTCTATCTATTATCTATTTATTGGTCTATATATTTATATGCCTATCTATCTAGCTATCTATTTCTTTATATGACTATATGTCTATATATAAATCTATGTTACTATCTATTTTTCTAATTATTTAAATGTTTTTCTATTGATCTATCTATCTATAAATCTATATATATATATATATATCCATCTATCAAAAAGTATATCTATTTATTTGTATGTCTATCTATTTATCTATATGTCTATCTATCTATCTATATGTTTATCCATATATTTTTCTATCTATATGTCCAAATGTTTATATATCGATCCATCTGTCTGTCTATCTTTCTGTGCATCAGTCTATCCGTCTATCTATCTATTTGTCTATCTTCCTATCTAACAATCTATCTATATATTTATCAAACTGTCTATGTATCTATCTCTATGTCAATATTATTTTTGTCTAACTATCTATATGTCTATCTCTTTATCTATATATCTATTGATTTATCAATCATTCTATCTATATATCTGTCTATATGTATAACTTTATATTTGTATATTTATCTATCTATATATGTATCTATTTTTCTATCTTTTACTCTATCATTATGTCAATCTATCATTCTGTTTATCTTCATATTTATTAATTTACTAACTAACTAATAATCTATATGTATATCTATCTAATTCACTAACTTACTAATAATCAATATTTCTTTCTCTCTGTCAATCTATTTGTCTATCTATCTAACTATTTAACTTTACTTTTGTCAATTAGTCTATCTATTTATCAATCAGTTTTTCTATCGATCTGTCTATCTATATATCTATCTATATATTTATTCATCTTTTTATCTATCTTTCTATTTATTTATCTATCTATATGTTTATCAATCAATCAATCTGTCTGTCTATCTATCTATATATCATATCATTTAATCTATCTATATGTCTATGTCTATTAATCTATCTATCTATCTATCGGTCTATATATCTACTAGTATATATATCTATCTATCTCCCTATCTATTTATCTATCGAACTATTTGTATATCGATCTATCTATCAATTTATCTGTCTATCTATCTTTTTTTCTTTATGTCTATCTATCTATATGTATATCTATTTATCTATCTATGATTTGTTTATCTGTCTATCCCCATATCTATCTATCTATTTATCTATCTTTCTACAAATTTAGCTATTTATATATTTATCTATCTATTTGTGGATATATCTATATATCTATCTATATAACAACTTATATTCTTATCTTACTATCTATCTATATATCTATATATCTATCTAAGTATTTTTATATTAATCTATATGTCTATCTATCTATAAGTCAATCTATCTATATACCATTTAATTTATTTGTATAATAATCTATCTATATATCTATCTATATAGCTCCCCATCTTTTGATTTGTATCTCTGTATATCTATCTATCTGTATATCTTTCTATCAATTTATCTATCAATCTATCTATTTTTCTATCTATCTATTTATATATCTTTATATCTCTATATATGTCAACTATTTATCTGTCTATTAGTATATCATGCTATCTATCAATTTGTCTATCTATATATTTATCATTCTATGTATCTATCTATCTATTTATCAATCTATATATCTATCTATGTATCTTTGTATCTATCTATCTATCTAAATGTCTACTTGTCTGTTTATCTATCTATTTGTATATCTATCTATCTATATATATAACTATCAATATTTTTATCTATTTATCCGTCAATCTATCTAAGTGTTCATCTATTCATATGTCTATTTGTCTATTTGTCTACTTGCTTAACTATATATCTATCTATCTCTCTCTCTATATATCTATGTATCAATTTACTTATCTAACTATCTGGGTATCTATCTATTTGTCTATCTATCTATCAATCTATCTAACTTTTTTTATATCTTTTTAACCCTCTATTTGTTAATCTATCTATTTATCAATCTATATCTATCTATCAATCTATATGTCTATATGTCTAGATTTCTGAATGTCTATCTATCTATATATTTGTCTTTATCTCTCAATCTGCATATTTGGCCATCCATATATCCATGTATCTTTGTATCTATCTATATTTCTATCTATCTATCTAATTATCTATCTGTCTAACTGTCTGTCTATCTATCTATCTATCTATCTATCTATCTGACTATCTGTCAATATATCTAACTAACTATCTATCTATTTATATATCAATCTATCTATATATCTAGGTGTCTATCTATCTATATGTGTTTATATATATTTCAATATGTGTCTATTTATTTATTTATCTATCTATCTGACTATCTGTCTATGTGTCTAAGTGTATGTTTATCTAATTATCTATTTTTCTACATTCCTATTAGTCTATAAATGTATTTGTCTATCTGTGAATCTATATATTAGTCTATATATCTTTATGTCTATGTGTGTATCTTTATATCTATCTCTCTATCAATGTATCTATTTGTCTATGTGTCTACATGTCTATCTATCAATCAAACTATCTATTTATCTATCTATTTTTTTGTATATTTGTCTATCTATTAGTCTATTTGTGAATTTGTTTATGTGTCTATTTGTCTATCTATATTTGTATTTGACTCTCTATCTAGTTGCCTATTTATCTATCTATCTAGTTATCTATCAATTTATTTGTCTATCTGTCTATATATCTATGTATCTATCTATTTATGAATCTGTATATATATCTATCTTTTTTTTGTATAATTATCTAACTTTCTATATGTCTATCTATTTATATTTCTATCAATATGTCTATCTATCTAACTATATAATTGCCTTTCTTTCTATTTACCTAATATTCAATAAATCTATCTATCTAATTATATATCCATCTTTCTGTATATCTATCTTTCTATTTGTCTATTTATTTATAATTCATCCAATATATCTATCTAGCAATCTATCTGTATATCTATCTACTTATCTATATATATTTATCTATTTATCTATCTATATATATAACTATCAATATATCTATATATCTAGCTATCTGTCTATCTATCTATTATATCTATTTGTCTTTTAGTTTATCTATCTATCTATCAATCTCTATATCTTTCTATATGTCTATCTACCTATATGTGTGTGTGTGTGTGTCTGTATCTATTTATATATCTATCTATCTATCTATCTATATGCATATTTGTCTATCTATCTATCTAGGTATTTATCAATCTATTTATGTATCTGGCTATTTGTATATTATTCTATTTGTATATTTATCTATGAATATATCTATTTATCTTTTTATTTATATATCTATTTATCTATAAATATTTTTATCCATCTATCTTTCTATATGTCTAATTATCAATTTGTTTCTCTATCTCTATCACAGTATTTCTCTATTACTCAATATTTTTATATCTCTATCTATCTATCTCTTCATCTCTCAATGTGTTTCTCTATCTGTCTATTTATCAATCAATTTGTGTTTCTATCTATCTTTCTATGTATCAATTTATATATCTACATATCTATCTATATCTCTTTTTGACTATTTGGCTTTTTGTCTATTTTTCTTCTTTATTTATCTTCTATTTATGAATCTTTCAATCAATCAATCTATCTATCTATCTATCTAACTAACTAACTATCTGTCTATCTTTCTATCATTATCTTTTATTGTGTATACCTATCTTTTTATTTACCTATTTGTCTATATATCTATCTATTATATGTAAAATTATTCATATATCTATTGTCTGTGTTTATTTATCTAGTTGTCTATCTATCTATTTTTCCATCTATCTATCTGACTCTCTATCTATCTATATATCTATCTATGTATCTATATTTCTATCCATCTATCTATCTATTTGTCTATCTATTTATATATCTACCTATCTATCTGTATGTCTTTCTATCTGTATGTCTTTCTATCTATCTATCTATTTGTCTGTCTATATATTTCATTTTTAGTCTATTTGTCTATCTAGCTATCAGGATATCTATCTATATGTCAATATATCTATTTATATATCTATCTATCTTTATTTTTATTTGTCTATATGTTTATCTATCTACCTAACTATTTGCCTATCTTTTTATTTTATTATCTAATAGTATATTGGTCAATCTTTCTATTTGTCTATCTTTTCTAAGAATTATTTTTCTATAAATCTTTTTATCTATCTATTTCTCTATCTACCTATCTATCTATTTGTTTATTTATCTTATTGTTTAATTATTTATTTGTCTATATTCTACATGCCTAACTCTCTATCTATCTATCTATCTATCTGTATATCTTTTAATCGATACATCATTCTATCATTTTGTATATCTATGTGTCAATATGTTTATCTATCAATCTATCTATCTATCGATCTACCTATCTCTCAGTCTATTAATCTATATATATGTCTATTTATCTATCTATTTAAATTTAAATCTATCTAAACAACTATGAATATTGGACTATCTATCTTTCTGTCTATCTTTATATCTACTATCTATCTATATGTCTATCTATTTGTCTATTTGTCTATCTATCAATCTGTCTATTTGTCTATTTGTTTATCTATTTATCTACCTATATATCCTTCAAACTATTTATCTATCTATCTACCAATATAATTATCTATCTATCTATTTGTCTATTATCTATTTATTTATCTTTATATCTTTCTTTCTATCTATCTATCTTTCTATCTGTATATATATATATATATATATATCTAGCAATTTGTCTAACTGTATATTTATCATCGTGTGTATCTATTTACATATCTATCTGTCTATCTATCTATCTATATATCTTTCTATAAATCAGTCTATCTATCAATCTAACTATATATCTATCTACCTATATATATGTCTATTAGTATATCTCTCTATCTATTAATTTGTCTATTAGTCATTCTATATCTCTAACTTTATATATATCTATCTATCTATAATTCTTTTTATTTGTCTATCTATTTATCTATCATTCAATCATCTATTTATCTTTTTATCTATATAAATGTCTATCTGTCTATTTGTTTATTGATTTATCTATGTGTCTATTTTTATAATAGTCTATCTACCTATCTATCTAACTATCTATCTGACTATTTGTTTATCTATTAATCTATGTGTTGAACTATCTTTATATCTATCATATCTGCCTATTTGTCCAACTTTCTATCTATTTATCTATCAATAAGTGTTTCTGTCTATCTATATAATAATATATCAATCTATCTATCTATTAGTCTATCAATCTTTTAATCGGGCTCTCTTTCTATCTATTTATTTATCTATCTATATATCTCTGTATCTCTTTATCTATCTTTTAGTATATCAGTCTATCAGTCTATGTGGCTATCAATTTTTTTCTCTATCAGTCTTTTAGTCTATGTGTCTATGTGTTTATCTATCTATCTATATGTCTATCTATTTATCTGTCTAATGTATATCAATATATATATATATCTATATGTCTATCAATTTATCTCTCAATCAGTTTATTTTCTATTTGTCTCTATGTCTATCTGTATAACTATCTATCTGTCTATCATTCTATTTGTTTATATTTCTATGTGTCTATCTATCTATCATTCTATCTGTCTATCTATCTAACTGTCTAGGTGTCTTTTTGTTTACTAGTCTATCTATCAATCTATATATAAATATATCCATCTTAAATCCATCTATATAAATATCTATTTATCTATCTATATTTCTTTCTATCTTTCTATCTATATGTCTATCTATCTGATTATCATTTTGTATATCTACCTATATATCTATCTATGTGTCTATTTGTTTAAATGACTACCTATCAATCAATCAATCAATTAATCAACTAGTCTGTCTATATATTTATCTGTCTCTCTGTCTATTTATCTATCTATCTATATATATGTGTATCTATCTATTTTTCTATCTCTCAATCTCTTAATCTATCAATCTGTGAATCTATGTATATGTCTATCTATCTATCTATCTATTTGTCTATCCATCTAATTATCTAACTGTCTAATTATATATATATATATATATGATTGTCTATCTATCTATGTATCAAACTATCTAATTCTCTATTACTCTTTTAAATATTTGTCTATCTATCTATCTATCTATCTATCTTTCTATCTTTATTTCTATTTAACTATTTATTTGTCTATTTGTCTGTGTCTATATGTGTATATGTCTATCTATTTATCTATATATATATATATATATATATATATATATATGTCTTTGGATTTATGTGTCTATATGATTATGTGTCTACCTTTCTATCTGTCTATCTGTCTATCTATCTATCTATCTATCTATTTATCTATCTATCTATCAATCTATCTATCTATTTTTCTATATTTTTTATATCTACCTATCTATTTATTTTTATATCTATCTATCTTTCTATATATTTATCTATTTGTTAATCTATATATCTACTTATATTTATATCGATCTATCAGTATATCTATCTATCTGTTTATCTATCTATCTATGTATTTTATTTTATGTATATGTCTATATATTTATCTGCCTATATGCCAATCTATCTTTCTATCAATCAATCTATCTATATATCTATCTATTTATTTATTTGTCATTCTATCTACCTATCTACCTCTTTGCATATATATATATATATATCTATTTATCTATCTATATATCTATCTATCTGTGTATTTATCTATCTATTTGCCTATCTATCTATCTATATTTCAATCTATCTATATGTCTATCATTTTAATTGTCTATTTATCTGTCTCTCTATATCTTTATCTATCTATCTATATTTCTTTCTTTCTTTCTTTTAATCTATTTATGTCTTTTAGTCTATCAGTCTATCAACCTTTGTGTTTATGTGTCTATTTGTTTTTTAGTCTATCTTTCTATTAGTCTATGTGTCTATGTGTCTATCTATCTATTTGTATGTTTCTTTGCCCATCTCTCTAATTGTATATCCAGTGAGCTAAGATTCATATTTTACTCAACTTTAAGTCTTTTTTGGCATGACACTTAAAATTATCTTACTTAGGTTGGTAACTCTTACCAATTACATCTAACACAATTCTTAGATATTTATGTGATTTTGACATCATAAGTCCATGCATGTTTTAAACCCATCTAATGCCATTAGGACAAAAACAATTTTAATAACGTAATAAAGTTAAACCATTTTAAATCATATGGGTATTACCATTACTAATTTTGACTTACTAATGTCACCTTATTTACTTCTACTTTGCTAGAACCCATATTAAGGTGATAAAATGTTTTACAAGTTTTTAAATATAGATTACATGTTAACTTTAAACTTTATGTGAGGGATCTTGATTGATTTTAATTTCAATTAATAGATCTTATCATATATCTTGTATCAACTACTAATGTAACATTATACATAGCATCTCATACATGCATATAATAAACATGTCACAGTATGGCCTTAAACTAGATAGATCTCCACAAGCCAATATGAAGATCAATAGTTATTAATCCTAAGTAGTAATAAGCAGCTCCATGAAATTGATTTGACCATGAACTTGCACATAGACACCAAGCTCCTCCATCATCATGATTGGATTGCATGACTTCAAATGGCTTGTATTGTCTCTCTTGTTTTATTACAACAATTAAAAAATTACAATAAAACAAAAATGGCATGCAAGCCATATTTAATAATTACA
The DNA here is from genome assembly GCA_029783825.1 of Sapria himalayana. Lineage (NCBI taxonomy): Eukaryota > Viridiplantae > Streptophyta > Magnoliopsida > Malpighiales > Rafflesiaceae > Sapria > Sapria himalayana. Next base: position 10,818 of record JAREIK010002701.1, read on the forward strand.
ACACTTGAGAAAAAAAAATAATACTCTACCAAACACTTTGGTTAAAAAGGCCATACTTTGCACATGTGAAGAAATTTAACATGCAAAATATATAATGTTATCAGATAGCATAAATAAGTTGCATTAAAAGAAATAAATTATTATAATAGTGTATTTAAAAACAATTAAATTTATAAGGTTATGTAGAGTTGTTATGGTGGTTCCGCTAGCTGGTTAGCTGGTGGGGTCAAGGGGGGCCGCCCTCAGGGGGTAGAGGGAGTACCCTAGAAAAATAAATTAAATTTCCATTGCTTTTAGTAATAAATTTTCATTGATCTCATCAATAAATTTTCATTGATCTCATCAGTAAATGTTCATTGATCATATCAATAAATTTTTATTAATCTCATCAATATATTTTCATTTATCTTATCAATAAATTTTTATTAATCTCATCAAAAATTTTCATTAATCTTATCAATAAATTATTATTAATCTCATCAATAGATTTTTTCTTAGTCTTATCAATAAATTTAAAATAAGTCGATATCCATCAAATTAATATTAAAACAACATATTCTATAATCTCATTACACATTGGGCATATTTTGTCACCCCCATAAACAATCACTGATAAATCAAAATTAATATATGAATTTAGTCCATGTATTAATCTAATTAAGATAAAGCTTGAATCATAAATCATGCTATTAAACACTTTAATGGCAATATCCAATTTGAATTCTCAATCATACTAATGAATTCTTTTAGTTTTCAGATTCAATCAATAAACACCCTAACAAAACCTATTAACTATGTTGATCACACAACCCATAATATCACATATATTCAAAATTACAAATCATGTTAGAATTATATACATCACATACATACAATAAAATGTGGCATTATTAGTTTTTATGAAAACACAAGTTGCTATGATACCACTGTTGGGGTTTCGGGGATAATATCCAATCTAATTGGAACATAAATGTAGTAGATTTTATAATTTTTATTTCTTAACCCACCAAAGATAACATGTGATTCATATAAACATGAAGGAAGGGTAAATGAAACATACCTATTGTAGATCGATTCATCAAGCCTTCAAAGTGTGCATCATTGTTTATTCGGATCTTCAAAGGTAATGCCTTTTGGAAAAATGACAACCCTCTACAAGCATCTACACACAAATAAATAATGAACGATCTTGTTGAATGCTTGTTCAGCTTCATCTTCTCAGAATGAAAGGGTTTCTCTATCTTTTATATAAGATGACTTCTTGCATAAAGTATGTCTCACATATATATATACAAGTCTGCTAAGGTTTAGCCATAAATGAAATTAATTATAGATTTAAAACACTTTTAAATAATAACAACTTAAAATCAAATCCTTACAAATTACTTTTAAATGAATTTATTTATTAAAACTTAAGTTCAATGTAACAAAATTAATTATTTATTTAAATCATGAATTTAAACTTTATCAAAATTAAATTCAAATTTAAATTATAACTAATTGTTATTTGTGATTTAAAATAATCTCATCATTTAAAATTACTACAGAAAGTGAAAAACCATAGCTATTATTATTCGTTCCTAATGTTTGACCCTATAGGTTCAATTAACATTAGCCATAGGCCTAAATCACATTTTGATCCTATAATTCATAAGTGGCCTCTAGCAAAACATTATGAAGACTCAAGTTAAATGAAAAGCTCATGATCCGAGACAACCTTAATATAGCTAATTACATTTTCCTTTTGTCTCATGATATCTTGATAGAATATATGGCATGGACAAAGTCAACCTTATATCATTCTTTCTTTGATTACTTAAAACCCAATTAGAATGGCTAAACAAATGATATTGATCTCCATCAATTCAGTTGGCACGGGCAAGCATTTCTCAGTCTTAATTATCGAGGGGACCCAGAGATATCTCTTTTATAATAAGAGGGATAAATTCCATCTTAATCATTCATATCTCACTACATTATTTTTATTATGTTCAAGTATAACGTTTATAGTAATCTGATTAAAGACAATGTTTTATTATATTAAAACACAATATTCTTTATGTTGAGAACTATAGTGATCTGAGGTCAAAGGATTTAAAAACATAACTATTAGAGATTAACTTATGACTTTGATCCATGTATTAATCTCAAAACAAGAATGTCCAATATTTGTTTTCAATAAATAGATATAAATTTGATTTGTATCTCATACACATATTCATCACATGAACATCAATAAAACTTTATACTAATCTTATTTCATTTCTATTCCCATAACAATAACAAAATATAGACATTTTGAAAAATTAATAATATAATTTAATGATATTATATATAATATATATGTAAATAATCTCAATAATTAATTCTTACAAATAGCCAAAATTTCATATCCATACAATAGACCTAAATCACTATTACTAACATATATGTCAATATAACAATCTATCTATGTAATGATCTAACTATCAATTTTCTATCTATCTATCTATCCAACTGTCAATCATTCAAACTATCTAATTTTTTTTCTATCTATCTATGTATCAATCAATTTATCAAACTGTCTACTTTTCTATCTATCTATGTGTTTATTTATCTATTTATATATCTATATATCTATCTATGTTTTTATCTGTGTCTATCAATCAATCAAACTATCTATCTATCTTTTTATCTATCTATTTGTCTATATGTGTGTGTATATATATATCTAACTATTTATCTATCTATCTATCTATCAGTCTATCTTTCTAATAATAAATTTGTTTACCTGTCTATTTGCCTATCTACTAATGTGTATATCTATCTGTATATCTAAATGTATTTCTCTCAATATATCAAATTATCTATTTGAATATTTATTTATCTTTAAATTAGACTATATCTATATATTTATATCTCGATCTTTTATTTGTCTATTTTCTATTTCAATAGTAATCTATCTATATATCTACCTATCTATATCTATTTATCTATCTTTCTATCTTTCTATCTACCTATTAGGCTATCTATCTTTCTATTTATCTGTCTATCAATTTAACTATGTATCTTTATGTCTATCTGTTTATTTATATATCTATTATTTTGTCTATCTATCTATCTATAAATATATGAATTTCTCTATTAATATATCTGTCTATCTATTTATATATATGTCTATATATATAGTTATTTGGTTATCTATCTATATGTCATTCTGTGTATCTTTTTATCTTTCTATCTATCTACTGATCTTTTTATCTATATATGTTCCTATTTGCCCATATATCTATCTGTCGATCTATCTATCTGTCTATCTACATATTTGTCTATATATATATATATATATATATATATATATATATATATATATATATATATATCTATCTATCTACCAATTTTTGTACCTATCTATATGTCTATCTATCTATCTATATGTCAATATGCCTAACTATCTATGTATTTGTCTAACTATTTTACTATCTTTCTATCTATTTGTTTATCTCTCTGATCTATCTATTTGTCTATATGTCTATCTATCTATCTGTCTATCTATCTATCTCTTTATCTATATATCTAACTATTAAATTATCTATTTGTCAATATATCTATCTATCTATCTTTCTTTCTATCTATATATTTATCTATTTGCCTATCTTTCTATCTATCAATTTGTCTATCTATCAATCTCTCTATCTTTATAACTCTATTTGTGTATGTATCTATATATCTATTTATCTATCTATATGTCTAATTGTTTATCTGTCTATTTTCTGTTATGTCTATCTACCTATATTTCAATCAATCTATCTATCTAACTATCTATCTTTCCATATATATGTATATCCATGTCTTTGTCTTCTATATATCTTTCTATCTATCTATTTGTCTAAATGTCTATCTATAAATATATATCTATATATATATATATATATACACACATCTATCTATCTAACTATCTATCTATAGGTATATCTATCTATATGACTATCTATGTATATATTTATCTTTCTATCTATTGATCTATATGTCTATCTATCTATCAACTATCTATTTTTCTACTTATTTATCTAACTATATATCTATTTGTTTATCTATCAATTTGTCAATCTATCAATCTATCTTCTATCTATCAATCTATCTCCATATTTTTATAATAGTCTATCAGTCTATAAATATATGTGTTTATCCATCTCTCTGTATATCTATCTATTTTTATGTCTATCTATCTAATTGTCTAAATATATTTTTGTCTATTTGTCTATATATACATTTTATTATCTATCTATTTGTCTACCAATCTTTACGTCTATATGTCTATCTTTCTATTTATCTATTTATATTTCAAACTATTAATTAGTCAATCAATCTATCATTCTATTTGTCTATATCATACGAGTCAACCAATATATATGTCTATTAATCAATTAAAGTATGTGTCTAACTATTTAACTATCTATCTATCAATCTATCTATTTTACTATGTTTATCTGTCTATCTGTCTATCTATCTATATATCTATCTTTCTTTTTCTCTAGCAAGCTGTCTATATATCTATCTATTTTTATATCTATTTTTCTATCCGTTTATCTATAAATCTATCAATCTATCTATCGATCTATCTACCAATCTTTCTATCTATCTATTAGTCTATCAGTCTATAAGACTTTTTATCATTCCATAAATTTGTCTATATATCAATCAATCTATCTATCTATTTGCCTAACTATCTATTTGGGTCAAACTATATATGTATCTAAATATGTATCTAAATATGTATCTAAATATTTGGGTCAAACTATTTATATAGATCTATAAATCTATCTATATATCTTTTAATATATTATTCTATCTATCTAAATATCTTTTTTTATATACTTCACTAACTATCTAACTAACTAACTATCTATCTATCTATCTGTATAACTATTTAAAAGAGTATATATCTATTTGTCAATATGTATATCTATATATCTATCTATTTTTCTATCTAAATATGTCTTTCTATCTATCTACCTAACTAAATATTTGAATATCTATCTATCTATATATTTGTCTATTTATTTCTCTATCAATCTATGAAACTTTCAATCTTTCTATCTATTTTGTATCTATCTATCTATTAGTCTATTAGTCTATAAATCTTTGTATCATTCCATCTAATTATATATTTATCTATCTATCTATATGTCTATTAATCATTTTTTCTAACTGTCTTTCTGTATCAATCTATTTATCTATCTTTATGTCGATAGGTCTATATATCTATCTATCTATCTATAAATCCAACTTTCTTTCATTCAATTTGTGAATTTATTAATCTTTCTTTCTTTCAATCTTTCTATCAATCTAATTAACTATCTATCTATTTATCTATTTATATATTTATCTAACTATATAACTATCTATTTGTGTATCTATTTATCTATCTATTTACTTTTCTTTCAAGTTGTCTATCTTTTTATCTATATATTTGTTTATATATCTATGTATCTATCTATCTATGTATCTTTATATCTATATATCTTTCTGTCTATCTATCTATATATCTATCTATTTTTTTATCTATCTATCTATCTAGATGTCAATCAATATATATGTATATCTATTTATCACTTTATTTATCAATTGTCTAACTATCTATTTGTCTTTCACTCAATCAATCTATTAATCTATCTTTCTATATACCAAACTATCTAACTACATTTTAGTCTATCAGTCTATTTGTCTATTTGTATATCTGTTATTTATATATCTATCTATATATCTATCTATATATCTATCTATCTATTTTTCTATCTTTCTGCGTGTTTATGTATCTATCCTACTATCTATCTATATACCTATCTATCTATCTGACTATCTATCTATCTATCTATATATCAATTTATCTATCTTTCTATATATCTATCGATCTATTTATTGTCTATCTACCAATCCATATATTTATTTGTATATCTTTCTAGCTATCTATATATCTATATGTCTATCTTTCTTTCTGTCTTTCTCTATATATGTCTATCTTTCTATAGCTATATATATATATATATATATATATATATATATCTATCTATCTACTTACCTATCAATCTATCTTAATAATTATCTATCAATCTATTTATCAATCTATCTATGTAAATACCTATCTATCTATAAATCTATATATGCACATATTTTTTAATTTACCTATCTACCTATTTATCAATCTGCCAATCAATTTATGTCTATCTTACTATCTTCTCTCTATTTATTTATTTGACTATCTATCTATATATCAATCTATTTGTCTATCTATCTATCTATTGATCTAACTATGTATTTATCTATCTATCTATCTATCTAATTATATCTCTCTATTTACCGATATGCTTATCTATTTTTATGTCAATTTGACTATCTATCTATCTGTTTATATATATATATATACACATACACACACACACACACACACACATATATATATATATATATATCTATGTGTCTATCTGTCTATGTAGCTATTTGTCTATCTGCCTATCTGTATATCTAGCTCTCTATCTATATATCTATATTTCTTTCTTTCAATCATTATATTTATCTATCAGTCTATTTGTATATATATCTATCATTCAATATGTATATATCTATCTATCTTTCTACATATATGCCTATCTTTCTATCTATTTATTTGTAAATCTATATAATAATTTATTTGCATATCTATATCTCGGTATATCTTTCTATCTTTCTGCATATGTGTCTATAGAGCTATCTATCTATCTGTGTCTATCTTTTTATCTAACTATCAATCTTTCAGCATATCTATATATATAGTGATATATTTTATAATGTATCTATCTACCTATCTATCTGGCTATCTATATATTTGGGTATCTTTCAATCTACCTATCTACATATGTATTTATGTATTTATCTATTTATCTATCTATCTATCTATATATCTATATATCTATGTGTATATATATTTATCTCACTATTTGTAGATCTATCTAACTATAAATCTATATAACTTTCTATATATCTCTATATCTATGTCCCTATCTTTCTATATCTTTATCTATCTATTTATCTTTTTGTTTATTAGTATATCATTCGATATCACTAACTATCTATCTATATATTAGTCTCTCAATGTGTCTATCTGTCATTTTATCTATTTGTCATTCTATCAATCTTTCTATCATTATATATATTTATCTATCTATCTATCTATCTATTTGTATCTCTATCTATCTGTCTATCTATCTATCTATTAATTTATCAATTTATCTATCTATATATCTATCTATCTATTTGTTCATCTATCTATGTGTCTATGTATCTATCTATCTATCTATTTGTCTTTCTTTCTACTTGTATATCTATTAATATGTCTATCTATCTATTTGTCTATGTGTCTATGAGTCTAACTATCAATTTATCTATATATCTATCTATCTCTGTATCTATCTATATATCTATCAGTCTATTTTTCTATATGTATATCTACATATCTATCTATCTATTTTTCTATCTATCAAACTATCTATTTAGATATCTATTAGTCTATTAGTTTTTCTATATTTCTATCTATCTATATTTCTATTAGTTTACCTATCTATTTATCTGTATATTTGCCTATCTAACTATATGTCCATCTATTTATTTGTTTATTTATTTAAATGCCTATATGTCTCTCAATCTAAATATGTTACTATCTAACTATTTATATTTCTATCTGTTTATCTATCTAACTATTTATCTAAGGAACTATATAACTATCTATCTATCTATATATCTATATGTCTGTCTATCTATCTGTCTATCTATATATCTATCTATATGTATATCTGATAATTTTTCAATATGTTTATTAGTATATTTTTATATCATTCTATATATCTATGTGATTATCTAACTAATTTTTTTTCTATTAGTCTATCAGTATATTAGTCTAATTGTCTATTTATCAATCTATCTACTTGTATATCTATCTATCTAGATATCTATCTTTCAACTTATCTATATATCTGCCTATATATTTATCTATATATCTTTCTATGCATCAATCTTTATATCTATATGAATAACTACCTATCTTCCTATCTACCTATCTGTCTATCTATTTATTTGTATATATCTATCTATCTATTTGACTATCTATATAAATATTAGTCAATCAATCCAACTATCTATATGTCTATCTTTATTTCTATTTATCAATCTATTTGTAGTTTTTGTCTTTATATATATATATATATATATCTATCTATATATTTTTCTATCTCTCTATCTCTCCATCTACCTATCTGCATTTCAATCTATCTACCTTTTTGTCTATTTATCTATGTATCTATCTGTCTATCTATTTATCTATCTGTCTAGATATCAATCTTTCTTTCTATATTTCTATCTATTTGTCTATGTGTATATCTATCTATGTGTATATCTATCTACATGTCTATCTATCTATCTAGTTGTCCATCATTTGATTTGTCTATATATCTACTTGTCTATTTACATATATATTTAGCTATCTATATATCTATTTGTCGTTTTAGATACCTAACAATCTCTTTATATTTTTTTATCTATCTACATATCTATCTTCCTATCTATCTATGTATTTATCAATCAATCTATTTATGTGTCTATATGTTAGTCTATATAACTGGCTATCTATTTATTGATCTATCTATATATCTATATATATAACTATCGATTTGTCTATGCACATATATATAAATATATAAAATTATCTCCCTATTTGTCCATCTATTTATCTATCAATATATAAATATATATCAATCTATATATATGTCTATGTGTTTATCGGTCTATCTATCAATCTTACTATTTCTCTATTAGTCTATCTATATTTCTATATCTTTATCTATCTATCTCTCCATGTGTCCATTTATCTATCTCTCTATATGTCTTTTAATCTATCAAACTCTCTAATTAGTTATCATTCACTTTTTCTGTATACCTAATGATTTGTCTATTTTTCTATTTATATATCTTGATTTCTTTGTATCTAACTATTTGTCTATTAGTCTATCTTTTTATATCTCTATATGTTTATATATCTATTTATCTAACTATCCATCAATCTATTAGTCAATCTATGTATATATATATATTTATTTATTTATATCTACACATTATTGTATATATCTATCTGTCTATTTCTCTATCTTTCAATATATCTCTCTTTCTCTCATTCTTTCTCTATTGTATATCTATTAACAATATATCTATCTATTTATCTATTTATCTATATATATATATATATATTCTGTCTATCTCTATCTATATGTCTATCTATCTATCTATATATCTATATATTTGTTAATCTATCTATTTATTCTCAATCAATCAATCTATCTATCTATATATCTATATATTTGTAAATCTATCTATTTATTCTCAATCAATTTATCTATCTATCTATGTATCTTTCTATCTATATATATGTATATTTGTCTATCTATATTTTGTATAAATGTCTAACTAACTATCTGTTTGTCTCTCTATTTATCAAACTATCAAACTTTCTCTTAGTCTATTAGTCTATTGGAATATCTCTCTTTTTGTCCATCTATTTATATGTTTATGTATACCTATCTATATATCTATCTATATGTCTATCTATATATATCTCTAACTATTTAAATATCCATCTGCCTATCTGTCTATCAGTTTATTTGTCTATCTGTATAGGTGTGTATCTATCTATTTGTATATCTATATAGGCGTGTATCTATCTAGTTGTCTATCTATTTATGTGGCTATGTGTCTATGAGTTTATGTGTTTATTTTATATTTGTCTATCTACGAATCTGGATATCTATCTATGTGTTTCTATCAATCTAGATGTCTTTTTATCTATCTATCTATCTATATATTTATTGCTATATCTATCTATCTATATGTCTATTTATATATCTATCTATCTATTTATATGTCTATCTATATATATGTTTATGTTCGTATATCTCTATATGTCTATATGTATATATGTCTTTTTATCTTTCTATTTATCTGTCTATCTGCCTATCAATCAATCTATCACTTTATCTAGTTTATTTATCTATATGTCTATCTATGTTTCTATCTATCTGTCTGTCTATCTATTTGTCTATCAATATATTTGTTTGATAGATTTATTTGTCAATTGGAAACTAGCAAGTGACCATGTGTCTCTTACTACTCTATCTTCATCTAGAATCTCACCTTTAATAGGTTTTGAACTAGATATATAACTTATTTTCCTTCTAATATCTTTTACTATTTCAACAGAATTCATTCCTATTCCCTCATATCTGCTTTTGTTTTGGGCTTTCCATAGGCTCCTGATAACAACATGTGGGAGATTTTGGGTTAGCTAGATTCTAATAGGGCTTTGTGAATTTTCTCTTTCCCATTTTTTAATTCTTTCTATTACCACTTCTTTTTTAGATCTAATCTGATTTATTTCTTCTAGCTCATTCCAGACTTTTGCTGCAATTTTCTCATCAGAGAATAAATGATCAATAGATTCTACTACATCAAAGCATTAGTCACATCTAGAGGCCATTGTTATGCATTTTCTTTGAATGTTATTGTCAAGTGGTAAGTCATTGAAAAGAGCTTTCCATGCAAACGAGCACATTTTTTGCGGAATATCTACGTTCCAAGTCTATTTAAAAATTGTTTGTATTGGTTTTTTCCTTCTAACTAATTATTTTGCTGATTTTAGAGTAAAATTACCTTGCATATTCAGTGTCCATCCCCAGCCACTCTTCTTCATTTTTGAGTGTGAATCTACTAATTCTATCTATTTTTCAATTGCTTTCCAATTCTTCGAGGCCCTCTTCAAGCTCTTGACTTTTTCCCCTTCATATTTAGCTCTCATATACTTTGCCCGCAGACTATCACTTTCTTTTTGTCTCCAGCAGCCTTGATAGTCCCATGCTGTGGCTATGTCTTGAAAACTAGAAATGCCCAAACCTGCTTCATCTTTTGGTTGACAAATATTCTCCCAGTTCTTCCAATGAAGCTTTAGCCTCCCATCTTTTTTTCCCCATAAAAGGTAGACATCTCCATTTCAAATTTTTAAGAAATTTCTTAGGAGGGTGGATGACTGATAAAATATGTACTAACGTACTTTGCAGTACATGTGTAATTAACGTGATACTCCCTCCAAATCCCAATAAATTTTGCTTCCATCCTGCTATTTTCTTTCTCATTTTATCTTGAAGAACTATTAAATACTTCTTTTTTAATCTACCCTCATATATCGGGCAGCCTAAGTACACTAACGTCCCTTTATTTTGAATGAAACTTGTGATCCTTTTTATCTTGCTTGCAATTTTTTCTATAGTTTTTGATGCTAACAAAAATTGACATTTCGTTTTAGTAACCATTAGCCCTGTTTCTGTCTCGAATTCTTGTAAAAGATAGGTAAATAGATTGATTGATAGAAAGATAGATATAAAGATAGACACATAGATAGATAGAAAGTTAGATAGATAGTTAAGACAGACAGAAAGATAGACAAATAAATAGATAGAATTATAGATAGATAGATATATAATTAGATAAATAGATATATAATTAGATAGATAGATATATAGACATATAGATAGATAGATAGAATTATAATTTACATAGAAGAAGAAATAAATAGAAAGATTTTTAGATAGATGCATAGATAGTTAGATAGATAGATAGACTGAAAGAGAGTCAGAATATTTGACAGATACACACACGCACACACATGTATATATACATATAGATAGATAGATAAATAGATAGATATATAGATATAAAGATAAATAGATAGATACATAAACAAATAGATCGACAGACAGATAAATAGATAGATAGATAGACATATTTATAGATTGTTAGATAGACAATTAGATATACAGATAGATAGATATATACACATATAGATAGAAAGATAGATAGATTTTTTGATAGATGCATAGATAGATAATTAGATAGATAGATAGTTAGCTAGGAAGATAGATAGATCGATAGATAGATAGTTAGATAGATAGATTGATTGATTGATAGAAAAATATATATAAAGATAGATAGACACATATGTAGATAGAAAGTTAGATAGCTAGTTAAGATAGATAGATAGCAAGACAAATAGATAGATAGAATTATAGATAGATAGATATATAATTAGATAGATAGATATATAGACATATATATAGACAGATAGAATTATAATTAGATAGACAGAGAAATAGATAGATAGATAATTTTTAGATAGATGCATAGACAGTTAGATAGATAGATAGACTGATATATAATCAGATAGATTAACAGATATATATATGTATATATATACATACATATATATATATATATATATATATATACATATAGATAGATAGATTAATAGACAGACAGGCAGATAGATAAATAGATAAATATATAGATAGACAAATAGATAGATTGAAAGATACAAATATAGATAAATAGATAGATATATAGATAGCAACACATATTGATAGACAGATAAATAGACAGAAAGATGGATATAATGTTAGATGGAGATAAAATAAGATAAATATTGAAGATTGATAGACATATAGATATAGAGATAGATAGTCAGAAAGAAAGACAAAAAGTTAAAGAGATAATAGACGAATAGATTGATAGATAGACAGATAGATAAATAAATGAATAGTTAGAGAGTTAGATTGAGAGACAGATTAATAGATAACAAGATAGAAATTTAGATAGCCAGCCAAACAAATAAACTTAAAAACTAATAGTCAAACATTCAGATAGACAAACAGAATGAAAGATAAATAGTTTGATAGAAAAATAGAAAGAAAGATAGATAGATAGATAGATAGGTATATAAATATTTAGATAGACATATAGATACAAAGATAGATAAATAGACATATTGATTGATAGATTGATAGAAAGATTGATAAACATATTGAAAGATAGATTGATAAAAAAATTGAAAGACAAATCGATAAAAAGATTATTAGATAGATACACAGAAAGATAGATATATTGACAGATAGATAAAAAGTTAAATCGATAGATTATTTGATTAATAGATTGACAGAAAGATAGATAGATAGATACATAGATAGATAGAGAGATAGATAGATAGATAATTAGATAGACATATAGATAGATAGATTTATAAAAAAATAGATAGACAAATAAATAGATAGATAGATAGATAAAATTAAACACATAGATAGACATGTATATCTATTTTCTATCTATTTATCTATCAATCTAACTATCTATTTGTCTATCTTTCTTTGTATCTATCTGTCAGTCTATCTATCTATCTTTCTATTTTTCTATCTGTCTATCTATCTATATATCTTTAAAATCTAAATCTTTCTATTTATCTATCTGTATATCTTTATCTACATGTCTATCTATTTATCTATCTATCTTTCTATCTATCTATTTATCTATATATGTATCAATCTGTCTATAAATATGTTATCAATCATTATATCGATCGATCTATCAATCTTTCTATTAATCAGTATATCAATCGGTTTATCAATCTGTCTATCATTCTATCTATTAATCTATATATTAATTTTTCTATCATTTTATCTATGAAACTATCTATCTATCTATTTATCTATCTGATTAGCTATCTGTCTATCTATCTATCTATTTGACTATCAATATATTTTTCTATTTATATATTTATCTATTTATCTATCTATCAATCTGTCTATCTATCGATCAATACATTTTTCTATCTATCTATCTATATCTACTTGTCAATCAAATCTTTCTATCTATTTGTCTATTTATCTATCTATCTGTTTGTCTGTCTATCTATATGTCTATCTTTTAATCTATGTGACTATCATTCTAACTAACTATTTATCTATATAACTATCTTTCCATATTTTTATCTATCTATTTTTCTATTTGTCTATCTATCTATCTATTTGTCTATCTATATTTTTGTAAATTTTTATATCTATCTATTTATTTATCTATCTATATGTCTATATCTATATGTTTATTTATTTATCTAATTATTTATCTATTTATCTATCTATCTTTTTTCTATATATCAATATTTTTATCTAAATGTGTTTATGTTTATTTATATATTTTTGTAACTTTAGAACTATATATATTTCTATTTTTTTATGTATCTAACTATTCAACCATCTTTCTAAATATTAGTCTATTAATCAATTAGTCTATATGTCTATCTATATATACTTCTCTAAATCAATCTATTTATTTGTCTATCTATCTAACTTTTTATCTGACTTTCTATCTTTCTATATACCTCTTTATCTATTTATCCATCAATCCATCTATCTGTCTGCCTATATATCTATCTGTCTATCTATCTATCTATCTATCTATCTATTTCTTTATCTATCTATCTGTCTTTTTCTTTATCTATCTATCTATCTATCTATTTGTCTATGTGTCTATTTGTCTAGGTATCTATATTTATATATATCTTTCTATTTGTCTATCTATCAATATTTTTATATATCTATCTATCTATCTAGCTATCTATTTTTTCACTATCTTTCTATTTGTATATTAAACTATAGTCTATCTATCAATTTTCTTATCTGTCTATATGTCAATCTATCTTTCTATTTATCTCTCTATCTATCTATCTTTAAATTTGTTTATCTCTCTGTTTATCTCACTCTCTTTCTATCTTTTAGTATATTAGTCTATTAGTCTATGTGTCTATCTAGCTGTATGTCTATCTAGCTATATGTATATTTAACGATCAATCTATCTGTATGTCAAAATGTCTATCTATCTTTCTATTTACTTGTTTATCTATCTATCTATCTATCTACATGTCAATTTGTCTCTCAATTTATTTGTCTATCAATATATCTATCTATCTATCTGACTATCTATCATTCATTCTATCTATATATCTATCTATATATCTACAATGATGTATATCTATTTATATTTATATCTGTCTATCTATATATTTGTATTTCTGTATATCTATCTATATACCTATCTTAGTATATAGCTGTGCTTTTGTGTATCTGTTTATATGCCTATTTGTCTATATATGTGTGTGTGTGTGTCTGTCTGTCTATCTATCAATCTATATGTGTGTGTGTGTGTGTGTGTGTGTATCTATGAATTCTTCAATCTATCAATCTGTCTATTTTTCTAACTATTTATCTATGTATTTGTTGATTTCTATATCTGTCTATCTATGTATTTATATTTCTATTTATCTATCTATCTAATTACATTTTTATCTATCTATTTATCCATCTATCTTTCTATCTATATGTCTATCTATCGATTTGGCTATTTGTAATTTTGTATATTTGTTTATCTATCTATTGCTCTATTCGTCGATCTATCTTTTTGTCTATTTGTGTATATATCTATCTTTTTATTTATTAATTTGTCAACCTGTTTATCTAGTTTTCTATATATTTATTTATTTGTATATCTGTTTATCTATCTTTATATCACGATGGGCCTGGGATCGGCACAATTTAGTCATGCCCATTCCCAGCATGACATGCTATAGTGTCGTGCTCATGTCGGGCATGTCACTCTATAGTGCCATGCCCATCGTGCCATGCCCCATCCCAACATTCCATGCCCCAGCCCATCATGTCGTGCCTCGGCTCATCATGTCGTGCCTGGCATATGGGCATTGCACGCATGACCACACACCGAACATGGTCAATACGAGCCGACACCCGACAGGTGATGCCTCTAAAGCTATAAAAGGGCAGAGACGCATGGCGACATGGTGCCGAAACCATAATTTTTTAAAAAAATTAATGTTTGTCCGACCCAAACTGAGCCTAATGCGATAGTTTTCGGGGCACTATCAGTATAGGGATGGCACTGTACAGTAACAGTGTCGGGCCAGGCCCATCACTATAGCCAGGTTGGGTGACATAAAATGAAGCCGAGCCATGTCGGGCCTGTCCATTTGACACCTCTATCTATGTACCTATATTTCTATATATCTATCTATTCTATTCATGTATTGTTTATCATTTAATCTATCTATCTTTCTATTTATTTATCTATCTATCTTTCTATTTATCAATTGCCTATCTATCTATCTTTCTTTCTATTTTTCTATCTATCTATATATCTATCTATCTATATATATATCAATATTTTCTATCAATTTATCTATTTGTCTATCTATCTATCTATCAATCTTCCTATCTGTCTATTTCTTTATCTATCTAATTGTCTATCTATTAAATGTTCTATATATCTATTTCTTTTTCTTCCTACCTACCTATCTTTTTATCTATCTATCTATCAATCTATATATATATATATATATATATATATATATATATATATATATATATATATATATCTATATTGCTCTCTCTATCATTCTATAAAGCTATCAATCTTTTTATCTGTCAATCTTTCTATATGACTATCAATTTTTTTTTCTATATGTTAATCAATCTATTTGTCAATCTTGTATAATTTCTATTTATCTATCTTTCTGTCTATCTATCTATTTATATATATATATATATATATATATATCTAAATGTATAATGGCCTATTAATCTATATAATTTTTTTTCTTATTGTCTTTTTGTCTTTTTGTCTATTAGTCTAATTGTATATCTATCTATTTATCAGTCTATTAGTCAATAAATATATATATCTATATATCTATTTATCTATATGTCTAATAGACTATCTATCTATATGTCTAAGAGTCTATCTATATGTCTATCTATCTCTTGATCTAGCTATTTATCTATCTATCTATCTATATATCTATTTGTATTTCTGTCTATATGTCAATATATTTGTATATTTGTCAATCTATTAATTTTTCTATTGGTATATTTGTCTATATGTCTTTGTATCTATCTATCTATCTATGTATGTATCTATCTATCTGTCTATCAATCTATCTGTATATATCTATCATATCTATTTTATCTATCTATATGTTATCTATCTAATTGTCTTTTATCATAGTAGTCTATTAGTCAATCAAAATATCTATCTATCTACCCATAAAATATCTATATACTTATATATATATATTTGTCCTTTTTATCAATTAGTCAATATATCTATCTATTTATCTATCTATCTGTCTATCTATATATCTGTTTATCTATCTATTAGTATATCTTTCTATCTATTTATCTATCTATTTAATTGTCTATCTATCTATCTAATTGTCTATCTATCTATATTTTATTCTTTGTATCTATACATTTCTATGTCTAGATTCTATCAAGATATCTACCAATCAACATATCTTTTTGCCTATTGTATATCTATCTATGTCTATCAATTTGTCTATCTCTTTATCTATCTATTAGTCTATTTCTTATCTATCAATCTATATGTCTATCAGTCTATTTACCATTACATCTATCTATCAATTTATTTATCTATCTATATTTTCTATTTATCTATTTGTATATCTATCTATCATCTTATCTACTTTTGTATATATCTGTCTATCTATATATTTGTCTATTTGTCTAT
>JAREIK010002701.1:34197-59670 GCA_029783825.1 Sapria himalayana
TTTTATCTATCTATCTATCAATCTATATATATATATATATATATATATATATATATATATATATATATATTATCTATATCTATATTGCTCTCTCTACATTCTATAAAGCTATCAATCTTTTTATCTGTCAATCTTTCTATATGACTATCATTTTTTTTTCTATATGTTAATCAATCTCTTTGTCAATCTTGTATAATTTCTATTTATCTATCTTTCTGTCTATCTATCTATTTATATATATATATATTATATTATATATCTAAATGTATATGGCCTATTAATCTATATAATTTTTTTTCTTATTGTCTTTTTGTCCTTTTGTCCTATTAGTCTAATTGTATATCTATCTATTTATCAGTCTATTAGTCAATAAATATATATATCTATATATCTATTTATCTATATGTCTAATAGACTATCTATCTATATGTCTAAGAGTCTATCTATATGTCTATCTATCTCTTGATCTAGCTATTTTCTATCTATCTATCTATATTCTATTGTATTTCTGTCTATATGTTCAATATATTTGTATATTTGTCAATCTATTAATTTTCTATTGGTATATTTGTCTATATGTCTTTGTATCTATCTATCTATCTATTTATGTATCTATCTATCTGTCTATCATCTATCTGTATATCTATCGATCTATTTATCTATCTATATGTTTATCTATCTAATTGTCTTTTATCATAGTATCTATTAGTCAATCAAATATCTATCTATCTACCCATAAAATATCTATATACTTTATATATATATTTGTCCTTTTATCAATTAGTCAATATATCTATCATTATCTATCTATCTGTCTATCTATATATCTTTTTATCTATCTATTAGTAATATCTTTCTATCTATTTATCTATCTATTTAATTGTCTATCTATCTATCTAATTGTCTATCTATCTATATTTATATCTTTGTATCTATACATTTCTATGTCTAGATTTCTATCAAGATATCTACCAATCAACATATCTTTTTGCCTATTTGTTATATCTATCTATCAGTCTATCAATTTGTCTATCTCTTTATCTATCTATTAGTCTATTTCTCTATCTTATCAATCTATATGTCTATCAGTCTATTTACACATTACATCTATCTCAATTTATTTATCTATCTATTTTTCTATTTATCTATTTGTATATCTATCTATCATCTTATCACTTTTTGTATATATCTGTCTATCTATATATTTGTCTATTTGTCTATCTGTCTATATGTCAATCAATTATCTACCTATCTTTGTATCTGTCTATCAATCTATTTATATACCTATCTATCTTTCTATATGGCTATCTTGCTAACTTTTATTTGTCTTTATGTCTATCTATTATCCTATTATATATCTATCTGTTTATCCTATCTATCTATCTATCTGTATAGTATCTATTATTACACCTATCTATCTATCTATCTGTTTTTCTATCTGTCTATATATCTATCTATCTATATATCTATCTATGTGTTTATTTGTCTAATTTTCTATCTACTATCTATCTATCTATTTTTCTATCCTGTATATATGTATATCTAAATATTTATATGTCTAATGATTATATATCGCTCTATCTATATTTGTAACTTTCTAACTATCTATCTTTCTATCATTCTATCTATCAAATAATCTATCTTTCAATCTATCTATATATTTAATTTTCTAACTATCTTTCTATATATTAGTCTATCAGTACATCTGTTTATCTATTTGTATATCTATATATATATATATAGCACTTTATATATCTATATGTCTATTTGTAATATTAACTAACTATCTATTAGTATATTAGTCTATGCTATCTATCCATCTATCTTTCGATCTTTCTATCTATTTTTTCTATGTAACTATTTATCTTTTGAATAACTATGTATATATCTATCTATTAATCTATCCAACTATCTTAGTATTTTTTAATCTATCTTACTGGCTAACTAACTATATGTTTATATATCTCCCTATCTATTTGTGGAATAGTCTAATGCTTATCTATCTCACTAATTATCAAATTATCTTTCTTTTCTATCAATTAATCAATCAATCTATCTATCTATATTTTAGTTTATCTGTCTATTTATATATCTATCTTTCAATCTATATGTCTATCTTTCTATCTATCTATCTTTCTATCTTACTATTTTTCTATCTATTTATATGTCTATATCTTAATCTATCTATCTATCTATCTTTTCATCTAACTAACTAACTAACTAACTAACTGTCTGTCTATCTTTCTATCTTTTTATCTAACTATCTATTTATCTATCTATATATGGGTGTATCTATCTAGTTGTATATCTGCCTATATCCCTATCTACTCTTTTGTATATTTGTAAATCAATCTATCTGACTATTTGTCTATGTGCCTATCTATCAATTTGACAATTTGTCTATTTGTCTATCTATCTATTTCTCTATATGTCTTTTTATTTATATATCTATCTATATATTTGTCTATTTGGATATTTGTATATAATTATCTATCTATCTTTATATATATATATATATATATATATATATATATATTTAACCTGTCTATCAGTATATGTTCCAAATTATCTTTCTATCTATTTGTCATCTATCTATCTATTTAATAGTCTATCTATCTATTAATCTTTCTATTTTTCTATGTGTTAATTTGTCTATATATATATATATATATATCTCTCTCTCTCTCTCTCTATATCTATCTATCTATATGTCTATCTTTCTATCTTTTTGTCTATCTCTCTATTCATCTATTAGACTATTAGTATATCTATATATGTGTTTATAGAGTTATCTATCTGTCTGTATATCTCTTTTTCTATCTCTCTATCTATCTATCTATATGCCTATCTTTCTAGTTGTCCATCTGTCTTTCTATCTATTTCTCTATCTATCTTTTAATATATAAGTGTATTATTTTATATGTTTATTTATCTATATATCTTTCAATCGATCATTCTATCTGCCTATCTAACTGTCTACATGTCTATCTATCTATCTATCTATCAATTTTCTTATCTGTCTATCTATATATTTCTCAATTTATCTATCTATCTATCAGTCTATTTGACTATCTATCAATCTATTTGTCTATATGTTTATCTTTTTATATGTCTATATGCATATTTATCAATCTATATATCGATCTTTCTATTAAAATATATGCATATCTATATATCTATTTATCTATCTAACTATTTGTCCAATAGTCCATCACACTATTTGTCTATCTTTTTATACATTTATATACCTTTCTTTCTATATGTCTATTTGACTATTGATATATCTATTTATATGTCTATTTATATAATTGTATATAACTATATATATATATATATATATATATATATATATATATTTATGTCTGTCTATTTATTTCTCTATCTAACTATCTAAATATTTATTTTTTTTATCAAAATTAGTAGTCTATATATCTATTTGACTATATATATATTTATGTTTGTGTCTATCTATCTATTTGTCTATCTTACTATCACTATATCTATCTATCTATCTATCTTTCTATCTATTTACATATCTTTTATCTATCTTTTTGTCTAATTGTATATCTAACTTTTTGTCTAATTGTCTTAATATATATCTCTCTATTTGTTAATATGGGTTTTAGTTTATCAATCTATAAGTCCATGTGTTTATTTATCTATCTATCAATCGGTCTTATTGTCTATATGTCTATCTATCTATCTACTTATCTATATATCATTTTATCTATAATCTTTCAAATTATCTATCTATATATTTGTCTATCTATCTATATGCCTATCTGTATATCTATCTATCAATCTATCAATCTATATGTTTATCTATCTATCTATATATTTTTCTGTGTATATGTCTATCTATCAATCTATGTAACTCTCTAACTATCTATCTTTCTATCTATCTATCAGTCAAATTATCTAACTATCTTTTAGTCTATCAGTCTATCAGTCAATTTATCTATATATATATATATATATATATATATATATATATATCTATTTATATCCATATGTCAATCTATATATCTATCAATGTATCAGTCTATCTATCTATTTATGTTTTTATCAATCTATATGTCTATCTACTTATCTATCTATTTATCTCTCTATCAGTCTATATATCTATGTATGTATATTTCTATTTGTCTAACTATCTATCTATTTGTTTATCTATCTATTTGTTAATCAATCTATCTCTTTATCTATCTCTCTATCTAATAGTCTATTTGTATAAAAGTCTATGTGTCTATCCAATAATCTTTCTATATATCTATCTAATTGTTTATCTATCTATTTAGCTAACTATCTATAACTCAATCATATTTTTGTATATCTGTATATCTATATATCATTATATATATATATATATATATATTTGTCTATATGTCTAACTTTCTCTTTGTCTATTTGTCTATCTATCTATATATCTATTTGTCTATCTAACAATCTATCAATTTATCTATCTGTTTATCTTTCTAACTATCTAATTCACTAACTAAATAATAAAAAATATATTGATCTATCTATTTGTATATCTATCAAACTATTTAACTATATTTTTTTTAATTAGTATATCAGTCTTTTAATCTATGTCTATCTCTCTATTTGTGTATTTGTTTATTTATCTACCTATTTATTTGTCTTTATCTCTATCTATCAATTTGTTTTTCAGTATATATGTCTATCTATCTTTCTGTGAATCTATCTAACAATCAATCTTTCTATGTGTCTATCTATCTATCTATCTGTCTCTCTATGTATTTATTTTATATCAATCTATCAATTTATCAATCCATCTATATGTCTATATGTCTATCTATTTATCTATATAATTATCTAAGTATTTAATTGTCTTTCTATCTATTTATCTATCTTTCTATCTATAAACTATCTAACAACCTATTAGTCAATCAGTCTAATCATCTATCTGTCTATTTATTTATTTATTTATTTATGTCTCTTTTTGTATATGTGTTTATATATAAATCTGTCTATTTGTCTATCTATCTATCTATCTATTATATGTTTGTTTATCTATCTATCTATCTTTATATCTATTTGTGTTTCTATCTATTTGTTTATCTTTATTTTTTCTATCTGCATATGTTTCTATGTGTCTATATATCTATCATTCTATCTATCTATCTGTCTATCTATCTATATATCTATTAATCTATCTATCTAGCTATCTATTAATCAATCTATTTGTCTATGTATGTATGTATGTATCTATCTATCTATTTATTTGTCTGGATATCTATCTTTAATCTATTTGTCTATTTGACTATATGTCTATTTATCTATCTATCTTCATATTTGTCTCTCAATATATATGTATATATCTATCTATGTATTTGCATATATCTATATGTCTATCTGTATATCTATATGTTGTATATGTATTTTGTTTTTATTTAATAATATGTTTATATAACAAAATGTTTTTATGTTTTAATATTTTCATGTAAGTGCAGGAAATGAAATATTAAAAGGCATGGGATGCAGTAGTAGCACAATAATGGAGGTCCCGCTATCCGACCCACTGCTGTTAAATGAATCGAGATGTTTTTTAATATAAAATGATTTGTAATTTTATTTTTCGGGTGGCTGTTTTTGACCCATGGAACTGTTCATCATCTCTCTCTTCTCTCTACGTGATTTTTTGTGACTGCTCTGTGTGCTGCATACTGTAAGATGTTTCATTTTGGTTTTAATCTGTGACGCATAAGCATTTTCTGGTAGATGTAGTTAGTCGTATTGAGCGACTAGTGAACCACGTTATTTTTAGTGTTGATTTTTTGTTTGTTTTGATTTTGTCGTGGATGCTTGCTGGAATGGGATATATATTGCTTGTTTTCTATGTTTCTGTTGTTTCTATTTCTTAATCTCACTACCGTGGAAGCACAATTCCCCAACACTATATACGTTCCTATTTATATTTCTATCTATTTGTTTATTTATCTATCTATCTACTTATTTGTCAATCTATCTATATTTCTATTTATCTATTTGTGTGTGTGTGTATATATATTTCTTTCTTTTTTTATTTCTTTTTGTCTATCTTTCTATTCATCTATTATATTATAATTCTATCTCTATATGTGCCTATAGGGAAATCTATCTATATGTATATATGTTTATCTTTCTATATGTCGATATGCATATCTCTATTTTTATTTATCTATCTATCTATTTTTCTATCTGTCTATCTACCAATCTTTCCATATGTTTACCTATCTATTTAACTATTTTTCAATTAGACTATTTGACTATTTGAGTATCTTTCTATATCTATCTTTGTTTATATCTATATGTCTATTTGTCATTTGATCTATTAATTTATCTGTCTATCTATCTGATTATCGCCTAATTATCTATCATATATATATATCTATCTGTCTATCTATCTATCTATATATCTATCTATCTGTCTAACTATCTAAATATCTATTTTTCTATCAATCTATTAGTCTATCTATCTATCTATCTGTATATTTATAAATGTGTTTATGTGTCTATCTATCAATTTGTTGATCTATGAATTTGCCTATCTAATATATATATATATATATATCTATCTATCTATATGTCTATCTGTATATATACTTATCTATCTATCTGTTTGTTTGTCTATCTATATATTTATATGTCTATTTGTAAATCTATACATCAATCTCTCAATTTATATGTATATCTATCTATCAATCTATTTGTCTATATATCTATATGTCTATCTCTCAATATATGTATCTGTCTAAATATCTATCTTTTTATTTATCCATCTAATTGTCTAACTATCTTTCAATCTATGAGCCTATCAGTCACTCTGACTATCTATCAATATATATATATATATATATATATATATATATATATATATATATATATATATATATATATATCCATTTATCAATCTATATATCTATAAATTTGCATCTTTCTATATATCTATCAGTCTATCTATCTATCTATATATCTAACTATATATCGATCTATCTATATATCTATATATCTATCTATCTATCAAACTATCTATCTATCTATTTTTCGGTCTATCTATCTATCTATCTATTTATCTATCTATCTATCTATGTATCTATTTATATGTTAATCTATTTATATATTAATCTGTATATCTATCTATCTATTTGTCTATCTATCTATCTATATATCTTTTAATCTATCTATTAGTCTATTAGTATATAAGTGTATGCATCTATCTATCTATCTATTTGTCTATCTATCTATTTATCTAACTATCTATAAGACTATAACATTATCTGTATATCTGTCTATCAATCTATTTTTATATCTTTATATATATATATATATATATATATATATGTCTAATCTTCTATTTGACTATTTGTCTATCTGTCTATTTATCTATTTGTCAATCTATCAATCTATCAATCTATTAATCTAACTATTTGTTTTTCTTTCTATTTGTATAATTCACTAACTAACTAATAATATATCTACCTATCAATATATTTGTCTAACTATCAAACTATTTAACTATCATTCTGTCTATTAGTTTATCAGTCTATCTCTTTATATCTCTATCTATCTATCTATCTATCTATATGTTTATTTGTCTATTTTCTATACACATTTTTGTTTATCAGTCTATATGTCTATACATGTATCTATCAATCTATCTATTAGTCTATCTATTTATCTATCTATCTGTCTATCTATCTATCTATCTATTTATATGTTTATATATTTATCTATCCTTCAATCTATTTGTTTATCTATCTATCTATCAATTTATCAATCTATCTATATATCTATATGTCAATCTTTCAATTTATCTAACTACCTAACTATCTAAATATTTATCTACCTATTTATCTATATACCTCTCTATCAAACTATCTAACTAATTAGTCGATTTGTCTAATCATCTATCTGTTTATCTATTTTTCTATTTATGTCTATTTGTGTATATGTGTCTATCTATCAATATGTCTATTTGTCTATCTGTCTATCTTTCTATCTTATGTTTGTTTATCTATCTATCTATCTATCTAAGTATCAATCTCTCTATGTATCTATCTATTTTTCTTTCTATCTTTTTTCTGTCTATCTATGATTCTATCTGTCTATCTATCTATCTATCTATCTATGTATCTATCTATCTGGTTATCTCGCTATCAATCTATCTATTCGTCTATTATTCTATATGTCAATCAATCAATCAATCAATCAAATAATTAATCTATCTATCTATCTTTATGTCTATCAAATTTAACTAGCTATCTATCTATCTTTTATCTATTTACACATGTATCTATCTTTCTATGTATATATCTATGTGTCTATCTATCATAATATTTTACTATATATCTATTTATCTATCAATTTATGCATATATCTATATATCTATATATCTATATATCTATATATCTATATATTTATATAATTATATATCTATATATCTATGAATATATCTACATATCTTCCTACCTTGTTATCTATCAATCTATTTATATATCTATAATTTTATCTGATTATCAATCTATTAATCTATTTGACTATATATCTATCCATCTGTCTATATTTCTATCTATTTATTTATCGTACTATATGTCTATCTACTAATATATCTATCTATATATCTATCTTTCTATCTGTATATCTGTTTATCTATCTATCTATTTATCTATTTGTATATATCTATGAATCAATATGTCAATCAATGTAACTATCCACCTTTCTATCTATCTATCTATATTATTTTCTAACTATCATTCTGCCTATCAATCTATAAGTCTATCAATCAATCAATTAGTCTGTCTAACTATTTATTTGTATATCAATTTATTTCATTATCTATCTAACTATCCAACTATTTATTAGACTATTAGTTCATATGTCTATCTGTATGTTTATTTATCTATCTAATTTTTTATCTATCTATATATCTATCCATCCATCTATCTATCTATCTATATATCTGTCTATCTATTTATTTACCTATCTATCTATCTATCTATTTAACTATCTATCTAACAATTTATCTATCAATCTATTTGACTATTTTTTTATTTTTCTTTCGATGTCTATATATTTATATATCTATATACCTGTCTATCTATTTAATTGTCTATCTATCTATCTATCTATCTGTCTGTCTGCCTATCTATCTATTTGTTTAACCATCAAACTATCTATTTTTCTATCAGTATATTAGTCTATCTATCTATCTAACTATCTTTATATGTGTTTATGTGTCTATCTGACTATTTGGCTATCTAACTATTTATCTATCTGTCTAGCTATCTTAATATCTGTCTATCCATCTATCTTATTAACTATCTTTATATGTGTTTATGTGTCTATCTAACTATTTATCTATCTATCTAGCTATCTTAATATCTGTCTATCCATCTATCTTTCTATCTTTCTATATATCTATATATCTATTTATCTCTATATATCTATTTATTTTTTTATATGTCTATCTCTCTATCTCTCTCTATGTCTTTTAATTTATCAATATATTAGTCTGTGTTTATCTATCTATCTCTCTAATTATCTAAATATCTATCTGCCTATATGTTTATCTATCTATCTTTATATCTATATTTTTAACTATATATATGCCAATCTATCTATCTATATATCTATTTATCTATCTATCTATCATTTTATATGTAAATCTATATATTTATTTATTAGTATATCAATCTATATGTTTATCAAGCTATCTATCTATCTATTTATCTATATGTCTATATGTTTATCTATCAATCTATGTAACTATTTAACTATCTATCTTTTTAACTGTCTATTCATCTAACTGTCTAACTATCTTTATGTCTATTAGTCTATCAGTCAATATATATATATCCATCTGTCAATCTATATATCTATCTATTTGTCTATCTATCTATTTATATATCTTTCTATCTATCTTTATATGTATATATCTATCTATATGTCCACCTACCTATCTATTTATCTATCTATTGGTCTTTCTAATTATCTATTTATCTATCTGTCAATCTATCTGTTAATATATCTATCTAACTATCTATGTATCTGTCTATTTGTCTATATGTTTATCTATCAATCTATATTTCTATCTATTTGTTTATCTTTCTATGAGTTAATCTTTTTATCCTTTATCTATATATGTCTCTATCTGTGTATTAGTCTATCAGTCTATAACTCTATGAGTCTTTCCATCTATCTATCTTTCTATCTATCTATTTCTGTTACTAGCTATATGTCTATCTCTATATTTGTATATCTGTCTATCTATTTAACTTTCTATCAATATATCTCTCAATATGTATAACTTTCTATTTATCTATTTGTCCATGTATCTATTTGTCAATCTATCAATCTATCAATCTATTCATCTTTCTATCTATATAATTTACTAACTAACTAAAAATACATCTATTTATATGTCTATTTGTCTATATATCTAACTATTTAACTATCTTTCTATCTATTAGTCTATCAGTATATCTCTCTTATATCTATCTCACTATCTGTCTATCTATGTCTATCTACCTATTTATTTGTATATCTATCTATCTATCTATTTGTAAATCTATATATATGTATATTTGTTTATCAATCAATCAATCAGTCAGTCTATTTGTCTATCTATCTATCTATCTATCTATCTTTCTATCTTTCTACCTATATATCTATTTATATTTATATCTATCTTTTTATCTATATGTCAACCTATTTATTTATCTTTCTATCTATCAATTTATCAATCTATCTATATGTATATATGTCTATCTATCTACTATAAAATTGTCTAACTATCTAACAATCTATCTATTTATCTATCTGTCTATCTATCAAAATATCTAACTACCTATTAGTTTATTAGTCTAATTGTGTATTTGTTAATATGTCTATCTATTTATGTCTCTTTTTGTCTAAGTGTCTATCTATTCATTTGTCTATTTGTTTATCTGTCTATCTATCTATCTTATGTTTGTTTATCTATATATGTTCCTATTTATCTATCTATCTATCTTTGTATTTGTCTATTTGTCTATTTATCTATATATTTGTCTATCTACCTATATATTTATTTATCTATTTATATGTCTATTTGTCTATATGTCTCTCCATCTATCTATCTATTATCTATTTATCTATATATTTGTGTATCTATCATTCTATCTATCTATCAATCTATTTATTTGTATATCTATCTATATATTTATCTATCTACTTGTGTATATATCTATATATCTATCTATATATATACTTATTTTTCTATCTAGCTTTTTATCAATCAATCAATCAATCTACCCATATTTGACTATATATTTATAAATATATTTCACTATTTATCTTTATATCTATCTATCTATTTATATGTCTATCTTCTATCTATCTATCTATATATTTATATATCTATATGTTTATATGTCTATTTGTCTATCTTTTTATCTATCTATTTGTATATATGTCTATCTTTCAATCTATCTTTCTATGCAACTATCTATATTTCTATCTTTCTGTATAACTATCTGACTTTCTTTCTTTATTTTACTCTATTAGACTATAAGTAAATCAATTTATCTATCTATCTATATATCCATCTATTTATCTATTTCTCTATCTAATTGTCTATTTATATATCAATATATTTATGTATCTATATAACTATTCAACTATCGATCAGTCTATCACTCTATCAGTTTATCTATCTATTTATTTATCTATCTTTCTATTTTTATATCTATGTATATATCCACCAATCAATCAATCAATTTGTCTCTCTTTCTATTTATATATCTATCTAATTATTTTCCCCTCACTCTATCTAAGTATTTGAATATTTTTCTATATGTATTTCTATCTATCTTTATATATGTATGTATCT
Source organism: Sapria himalayana (assembly GCA_029783825.1). Lineage (NCBI taxonomy): Eukaryota > Viridiplantae > Streptophyta > Magnoliopsida > Malpighiales > Rafflesiaceae > Sapria > Sapria himalayana. The sequence goes on from JAREIK010002701.1 coordinate 46,070, forward strand.
ATATATCTATCTATTTTCTAACTATCTAACTATCTATCTATCAATCTATCTGTCTATCTTTCTATTTGTCTAACTATCTAACTATATATATTTATATCAGTCTATTTTATTATCTATCTTTCTATTTATCTATTTAAATATCTATAAATGTGATTATCTGTTTGTCTATCTATTTGTCAATAAATCTATTTGTCTATCTAGCTATCTATCTATTTATATATCTATCTATTTGTCTACATATCTATCTATCTATCTATCTATCTATCTATCTCTCTATCTATTTGTCTATATTTATATGTCTCTATCTCCCCATCTACCTTTGAGTTTTTTAGCCTATAGTCTATGTACCTATCTATTAATCTATCTAATTGTTTATGTGTCTATTTATCTATATGTTTATCTATCTATCTATCTTTATATCAATCTTATATATATATATATATCTATCTATCTATGTATGTATATGTCTGTCTATATGTCTATCTGTTATCTATCTATCAGTCTATCTATCAAGGGAAAACTACAACTCATAGAAATTATGAACAGTTACAAGGTCATACATCAGCTTATGCTACTAAATTACCAAGTCCATACCATACCATGGTTATGGATGCAGGTGGACCTGACTTGGACTTTCACACTATGGAGGAGAGTCGAAATCTGATAGCAATAAAATTGTATGAGATATTACAAGTGATCGATCGAGCATTGTGGCCAAGGTTGAGAAGTACTTATAGTTATCTATAGTAGCTCGATTGTTGAATCTTAAGTCAGAATATCATTTACCAGAGAGATGTTATGATTCCTTATTTGAATTTATGAAAAAGGTACTACCTTAGAGAAACACATTGCCGACGAATTTTTATGATACGAATAAGGTGGTTAAAGGATTGGGTATTCCTATGAACATAATTGATTGTTGTGAGCATGGGTGCATGATATATTGCGGTGTAGATAACACTTTGAAGTGTTGTAATTTATGTGGGAATCCTCAGTACAAAAGTATCAGAAAGGAGTCAACAAAACACTTGCGTGATGTTTTTTATATAAGGATGTATTACTTTTCTCTCATTCCTAGGCTACAGAGATTGTATGTTTCAAAAACAACTGCTAAGGATATGCGTTGGCATGATGATCATGACAAGGATGATAGTGTTATGCATCATTCATCAAGGCTATGTTTCATTTTGACCAATTGCATCCTTCATTTTCCGCGGAGAGTTGAAATGTCAAGTTGGGATTATGTAGAGATGGATTCCAACCATTTGGTCAATCGGGTAAGCAATATCCATGTTGGCTAATCATTGTAACACCATAAAATTTTTCATTGGGGATGTGTATGCACTTCTAAATTTCACCATATTAACGACCAATTATTTGGTCGGAAATTCGGTGTTTTTTGGTCGGAAAACAAAAAACCATCCATTTACTGACCAAAATATTTGGTCGCAATTTTGCTCGTCGCTAAATTTTTTACCGATGAAAAATCAATCGGTTGGGAAATTACCGACCATTTAAGGATCCTCTACTAACAAAGAATTACCGACTATATTTCGACAATTTACCAACCAAATAAATAAGGCTAGTGATTAGACTCCAAATGGTCGGTAGTTACCCACCATTTGGAGGCCATTTACCGACAAACAAAATCTAATGATATTCCGATCATTTTCTGACCAAAAGAATTAGATCGGTAAATGATCTCTAAATGGTCAGTAATTACCGACAATTTACATACCATTTACCGACAAAAAACCAATGATATTCAGACCATTTTCCAACCAAAAGAATAAGGTCGGTAAATTGTCATAAAATAGTCGGTAAAAACCTAAAAAATTGCGACAAAAAACCGATCAAAATCTTTGAAAATCATTGGTCGGTAATTGATCTGCAAAAGAATTATTGACCATTTGGTGACCTTTTATTGACCATTGATATTAAAATATTTTGGTCAGTTTGGTCGCAATTCAGTCGGTAAGTACCGACTTAATTTCTTTTGTAGAATTTATGCAGATACTGCAGAAATTGGAACATAAAGCACAAAATAAATAATCATTTTGCTTCCAATTTTGATTCAGTACCTGCAAAAACATTTACAGATAAAACAACAAAATAAAAATCTAATTAACTCCAGAAAACAATTATATATATTGCATATATATATTAAAAACTTCAAGATAAAATAAAAAAATAAAATTCAAAATCAAAGTTTAAAAGCATTGAAAAAAATTGTGGGTAATACACTAAATCATCCAACCTAGTTTTATAATCGTTATGTAGCGACATTTCTAGTTCACACGGTAAGATATTGGGTACTGGGGTATTGTTGTCTATTGCTGCTAGTCATGATGCGGGTTTTGTTGGTGCTGATGTGGTTGATGGAGTAGATGTTGTAATTGGAGCATTACTCCAAACAATCCGAGGTAGATCATCAGAGTTGAATTGTAGTCCTCTTTCCTGAAACTTCTTTGTAAGCCAATCAAAACAGATACACAACTCGTCCCTATAATTCTCATAGTCGATCATGCGTTGCTCAGTATCAGCCAACTGAAACAGTATCGAATTTTGCATCGCGTCCTAAAATTCCTCCATCTTCGAGAACAAATTTGAAACTGGTATTGAAAATTCAGTTTCATAGTCTGGTCGTCTATGCGAGTAGAATGATGAAGCCAATGAACCAATGCTATAGATGGACATCTTCTCCTTGCCATCAACTATCGCATACCAAATATAATTAGCATCAACTGGTGGAGCTGATGAATTAGAACTACCTATTGCACCATCACATGAACATGAAGAAGACTAGGAAAACGCCTAAGTGCGACAGCTAACATTTCGTAATATCTCGCCTAATAAAAATGTACGAAAAGTATTTCAATTTATATTCAAACAAAAAAAAGGAAAAATTAATTTTTTTTATTTAAACTTACATTTGCTGCATGAGATCTCTAATCAATAAAAGTCTGATCATCATGAGCATTCATGTGCATATATCTGAATAAGTGAGGAGCACTGAGGTTCTTACCCTCCTTACGTATCTATAATCACACACAATACATTTTTTAAATATATTGAAAAAATATTCCTTATGAGAAATGAAATTTAGGCATAATTGAACACAATTTACAAAGTAATAAACATAAAAAGTATAAATTAGAAATAATACCCATTCTTATCTATGCTCACTCATAGAGTGAGATCCACAAGTATGTGTAGACATGCCACTACCCTCCCCAGCTCGCTCTAAGTGAAGATTGCCACTCTGTTTAGCACTCCTCTTCCTATAATTCGGATCTTCTTATATGCTCCGCCACTCCTTGAAAACATAATCTGGGACACTTGAATCTTTTTCTTTCTTCTTCAGCCATCTATCTTTGATCTCATACACTATATCTTTATACTGACTGGCAGCATATTTGTAGAACACTTTTGAACGATTCCTTTGGCTGTGTCCACCTGTAAACTTTCTATATTTATAAATAAACAATTTTTAATCAGAGAACAAAAAAATAAATAAAAGATGTAAAAATTTTTAGGTAGTAATATTTACCTTAAATTCTCTCCAAATCATCAATTTGTCTCAATGTGTTAGTGCCTTTCAATTATGTCCATTAGGTTTAAAAGACTTTTTTAAAATTGACCTCAGAACCCTAGAAATAGACCCAGGTGGTTCTAACATCATCTTGTAACCAAAATTTTATTAGCAATTAAGAAATAAATTAATAAATTGATAATTCATTTGTTAAATTTTTATCTTACAGATTATCAATTGTCGAATCAACTGAGCAATAGGGAGAGTCTTGTCTGTAGGGTGCTCTGAGGAAGACTCTCCAACATCTTCATCCTCTCCCTCCTCTCCATCCCACGTCTCTTGATCATTCATCAAAATCTCAGAATCATTATGTGGATTAGTCAGCTGATGCTGCTGCTGTGGTACATTCATAACCTTCTCTGTCTACTATGGCCCCTTTTTCACACATGACCCTCTACCAGTTTCGGGCATACCTAAGGCGGAGCTGCGTATACCATAACTCATACAACCTTACAATGTGCTGCCTCTACCTCGTCCATGTGCCATACCTATAAAAAATACTTAAGGAAATGTAAATAAACAAAAATGATTAACAATTAAAATAACATAAATCTCACTGTCTATTCATTCTCATCAAAATCATTCAAATCTGGTTCGTCTTCTTCTTCAATTATACTAACATCATTTTCATACTCCTCTTCATCACTCATTTCTTTCTCATAATCAATTAAATTTTCATCAATATCTACATCCCCACTAGTATCCATCTCAGAAGATGCGACTAAAAGGACGTCTTTGGTCCCCACCACAGCTTCAATTATAACATTATTGTCATCATTTTGAAAAGCTGGTTCTATGAAATTAGTACTTGGTGATGTGGGGATGTCAATTTCAGCCCTTGCTTCTATCTTGCACACAACTTTCCAATCATTTCTAGGACCAGTCAGACCCAAATATTCACAATAATAAACCTATGATGCTTGTATTGCTAAGACAAAATGTTCGTACTTGCTGAACCATTTTTATCGTGCACATTGACAAGTTTATATCGAGGATGGAAAACAATATCAACATGTGGTGTTGGATCAAACTATTCACATTTGAATACCATGGTTTTTTAATCGGGAGGGCATCAAATTCTAACTCGATCACTTTGACCAGAATCTCGTAATAGTCATATTTGGTTTCATTGTATACAGAACCTTTAATACATACCCCCATATTATCTGTTGCCCAGAAGCTACCATATGATTTAGTCTGAAATTTAAAACCATTCACATAGTAACCATCGTAGATTTTAACCTCTATTAGGGGACCTCGTGCTATACATTGAAGATAATTATTGGAAATTTTATTTGCATGATTATGAACATACAATAAAATTTAAATGGATCATTTAGATTACAATCATAAATTTTTATTAGAACAATACAATTATTTTGTGATTTTTATTGTAAGTAAACATACATATTTTTCAAATAATGATGGAAACTCTTTTTCCGTCACGGCATTGATTGCTTCTTCATTAATATTTGGATATTCTTTATGTTTATCTATAACAAAATCACTAAAAAAAGAAATTAAAAATAATTGATACATTAATAGGAAATAGTAAATTATAATGAATAATAGATATCATTTGACTATTTGAAAATACTTACTCAATGAATGGTTGAACCTCTAAAAAATTCATTAGGACATATAAATGAGCTTCCATATATTCATATTCGATTAGATATCTTTTACCTTCCACAACAATTTCATTACCCGGAGGCTTGAAAATTTCAAACATTTCATTATCTACATTGTCATAAAGATAAACCTCATTACGCTTTTCCGTAAGTGGAATAGTTGGATCTCCTTGTTTGAATTAAAATGATATAAATTTTGTAGCCTCATCCATAATATAACCTTTTGATATAGAACTCTTAACCTGAACCTTATTCATTATTATATGCTTTATTTTCCTCAAGTATCTACAAAAAAAATTATTGAAATTATAAGTCATTTTTGTGTATATATAAATATATATATAGAAAAAGAATTGGTTTAGTAAATTAATATTACCTTTCTAGAGGATAAATCCAACAATAATTGATAGGACCAGCAATCATAGCTACGTAAGCCAAGTACACTAGAAGATATTCCATTGAGTCAAAAAAAAAACTAGGAGGAAAGATTTTCTCAAGATTGCATAAGATAACTAGGTTTTGAACTAGATATAAAACTATTATTTTATATAAGTGGTTACAGTTTATAGGTAGACAGATTATTAAAAAGACGTGTCTATTTATTTACATCTCAAATAAATTAATTAGAGAAAGTCACCAATATATCTAGCCAAATTACATGCAATAGATAGGAATTGGAACAAAATTTGTTTATTTTATTCTATATTTGTTAGATATTATCTATATATATAAATAAATAGATAAATCTGCCTATCTATGTATTTTACACAAAATGAATAAAGATAGATCAAAAAATAGATAGATGTATGTCTATATATATAGATAGATAGATATATAAATTAAGTTAGACAAATAGAAAATTAGAGAGACTGAAAGAGAGATAGATATAGAGACGTATAGATAGACAAATAGATATATAGAAAGATAGAAAAATACATATACATATAAATAGATAGAATATATATATATATATATATATATATATATAGACAGATATATATTTAGTTAGTTAGATATATAGGTAGATAGAGAGACAGAAAGAAATATAGATGGGTAGTTAGATTTATCGATAAATATATAGATAGATAGATAGATAGAAATATAGATAGACAAATAGATAGGTAATTTTGATTGACAGATAAATAGACAGCCATAAAGATAGGTAGAATAATAAATAGATTGATTGAAAGATATATTAAGAGATAGATTGATAGATATATTAAAAGATAGATTAATATGCAGTTTGATAGACATATTAATAGATAGATTGATAAACATTTTGATAGATACATTGATAGAGAGATTAATAGACAAAAAGATAGATAAATTGATAGATTAATATATAAACAAATAGATAGACAGAATAATACATAGATTATTAGAAAGAAAGATAGATAGATAATTAGATAGATAGATATATAGATAGATAGATAGACATTAAGATAGATAGATAGATAGAAAAATAGATAGATAGATGACAGATATATTGATAAATATTTAGACATATAGATAAACAAATAGATAGATAGAAAGATAAAGATAGATATACATATAGATAGATAGGATAGATAGATATGTTGATAGATAGATAGATAGATAGGCAGCTAGATAGCCAGAAAGATATATATATATATATATATATGCAGATAGATCAATAAATATATAGATAGATATATAGAAAGATAGATATGCAGATTGAAAGATAGATAGACAGATAGATAGACATATAGATAGACATATAGATTGGGAGATTGATAAATAAATTTATTGAAAGATTAATATGTAGATTGATATACCGATTAAAATTCTGATTGATAGAAATATTGATAGATAAATTGAATGAAAGATAGATTGTTTGTTAGATAGATTAATAGTTCAATTGATAGATAGATTAATAGATAGATTTATAAACATATATAGATAGATTTATAGAGAGATAGATAGACTGATAGACAAATAAATTTTTAGATAAATAGATAGATATATAAATAGAAAGATTAATAAATAGAAATATTGATAGACATATTGATATACAGATTGATAGATATATTAATAGATATATTAATAGATAGATTAATAGATAAATTGAAAAACAGATTAATAAATAGATTGATAACCAGAATGATAGACATATTGAAAGACAGATTGATTGGTAGATTGATTGATTAATTGAAAGATATACAGATAGATAGATAGAGAGAGAGATAAAAGTTAGTTTATTTTTATATATAGATAGACGGATAGATAGTCTAATAAATAGATAGATAGTTAGATAGGCAGAAAGAAAGATAGATATATAAGCATATAGTTAGATAGATAGATAGACATAATTATAGATAAAAAGTTATATAAATAGAAAGTTATATTGATAGATAAGAAATAAACAGATAGATAGGTAGAAAGATAGATAGTTAGATAGAAAGATAGATAGATTGATTGATTGATAGATATACAGATAGATAGATAGATGAATAGATAGAGAGATAGATATATAAATAGATAGACAAATATATTGATAGACGCATAGATAGACAAATCGATATACAAATAGACTGACGTAGAGACTATGAGATAAATAATTTGATAGACAAATTGTTAAATAGACTAATAGACAAAACATAGATAGATTGATAGACATATTGATAGACACATATATAGATAGATAGTTAGACAAATTGATATATATATTGATAGACAGATTGATAGATAGAGAGATAGAGAGATAGACACACAGATAGAAAGAAAGATGGATAGATAAGCAGATAGTTAGATCTATACACACATAGTTAGAGAGATTGATATACATAATTATAAATAGAATTATAATTGATAGACTGATAGTCATATTGATAGACAGATAGATTGATTGATTGATTGATTGACAGATAGATAAAGACATAGATAGATATATAGACACACACACACACACACATATTGCTAGACTGATAATAGCCACATATATAGATAGATAGATAGTTAGTTAGTTAGTTAGATTGTTAGATGGATTGACAATTAGATAAATAGATAGATAGATAAAAAATTAGATTGACAGAATGATACATATTAAGATAGATAGATAGATATATAGATAGTCAGATAGATAGAAAGATTGATCGATAGATTAATAGTCAGGTTGATAGACATATTGATAGATAGATTGAGTGAAATATTGATAGATAGACTGAAAGAAAGATTGATAGAAAGATAGATTGGCAGATTGATTTATAGATTATTAGATATAGTGATTGATAGAGTGATAGATAAAGTGATAGATAGATTGATAGTCAGATAGATAGATAAATAGATGGATAGATTGATAGAGAGATTAATAGATTGATAGACAGATTGATAAATATATTTATAGATATATTGATATATAGATTGGTAGACATATTAATAAATAGTTAATAGACACATATAGGTAGATTTATAGAAAGATAGATAGATGGATAGATAAAAAGATATATAGATAGATAGACAAATAGATTGATTGAAAGACAAACAGATAGTTTGATAAATAGATAAAAGATAGTTTATTCTATATATAGACAGACAGATAGATAGACAAATAAATAGATAGATATTTAGATAGTTAGATAGGCATAAAGAAAGACAGATAGATAGGCAGATAGTTAGATAGATAGACATGAATATATATAGAAAGTTATATAGATTGATATGAAAATAAATATACAGATAGATAGAAGGTTATATAAATAGATATCTAGATAGATAGATAGTTAGATAAAAAGAAAGAAGAAAAGATAGATATACATATAGATGGAGAGATGGATAGATAGATAGATAGATAGATAGATGAATATATAAATAGATAAACAAATATTTAGACATAAACATAGAGAATCAAATGGATATACAAATAGATTGACATAGAGACTATTAGATAGATAATTTGATGACAAATTGTTAAATATATTGAAATACAAAACATAGATAGATAGATTGACATATTGAGATAGATATGTAGATATATTGTTAGACAAATTGATAAATATATTGATAGACAGACAGATAGATAGATAGACAGAAAGACAGAGAGATAGAAAGATAGATATAAATATATATATATATATATATATATATATATATATATATATATATATATATATATATATATACAAAGATAGATAGAGTGATAGATAGACATAATTATAAATAGATTTATAGACATACTGATAATCATATTGATAGAAACATTAATAGACAAAATGATAGATAGATTGATTGATAAACATATAGATAGATATATAGATATATAGATAGATAGAAAGATAGATATATAGAATGATAGATAAATTGACAGATAGATAAATAGATAAATAAATAGATAAATAGACACATAAATAGATAGATAGATAGATAGTCAAATATAAAGATAGATAAAAGATAGATAAATATTTAGATTGACAGATAGATTGATATATATATTGAAAGAATGATTAATAGAAAGATTGAAAGACATATAGGTAGATAGATATGTAGACATATTGATAGAAAGATTTATAGCTAGATTGAGAGATAGTTTAAAAGAAAGATCTATAGACAAATAGATAGATAGATATATAGATAGATATATAGGTAGATAGATAGAAAGATAGATAATTTGATATATAGATAAATAAACATATAGATTGACAAATAGATAATTACTAAGATAGATAGATAGACAGATAGATATACATCTATAGATAGATACATAGATGCATAGAAATTTAGATTGAGAGACAGACAAACAGATAGATAGATAGGTAGGTAGGTAGATAGACAAATAGATATATAGATAGATAAATAAATAGATAGACAAATAAATCAAATGTTAAATAGATAGATAAATATCCATACCGACAGATAGGCATATACATAAATATACAAACAGCTAAACATTAAGATTTACGATATATAGTATGATAGACAAATTATTAGGCATATTTATTAATAGATACATAAAGTGTTTGATAGAGAGATATATAGACAGATATATAAAAAATATATAAACAAATAGATAAACATATCAATAGATAGATATATTGATATTTAGATAGATAGATAGATAGATAGATAGATAGATAGTTATATAGATAGATAGATAGTTATATAGATAGATAGATACATAGATTGATAGATAGTATTATATATAGATTGATAGATAGAATGATAAATAGATAGATAAATAGATAGAAAGATAGATATGTAGATAGATTTATAGACAGTTAGATTGATTAATAAATAGGCATATAGATAGACAAATTGATAGATATATAGATAAAGAGATAGGTAAATAGATAGATATACAAATAGATATACAGATAGATAGAAATATGGAGAGAAAAATAGATATATATATTGATAGATAGATATATTGATATGTAGATAGATAGATACTTAGATAGATAGATAGATAAAAAATATATAAACATATAAATAGATAGATTTTTAGATAGATCGATAGACATTGAAATAGATAGATAGACCCATAATAGTCAAATAGATAAACATAGATATAGACAGATACATAGACAAATAGATAGATAGATAGATAGTTATAAAGATAGATAGACAAACATAATGACAAACAGATAGATAGATAGAAAGATAGACTAATAGATAGATACATAGATAGAAAGATAGACTAATAGATAGATAGATAGATAGATAGAAATAAAGATAGATAGAATGATAGATAAAAATACAGATAGATAGATAGTTATATAAATAGATAGATTGGTATATAAATAGATAGATATATAAATAGACATATATATATATATAGATAAATAGATAGAATTATAGATATATAGATAGATAGACACATAGATAAATAGATAGATAGATAAACAAATAGATTGATTGATTGATTGACAGGCAGACAGATAGATAGATAGGCAGATAGATAGACAAATATATACAGATAGATAGATAGGCAGATAGATAGATAGATATAAATATTATATATAGATTGATAGATTAATTAATAGATAGATTAAAAGATAGATTGATAGACAGATTAATAGATAGATTAATAGATAGATTTAAAGATATATGTTGATAGATTGATAGATAGATAGATAGATAGATTGATAGATAAAAAGATAGATTGATTAATAGATAGATAGACATATAGATAGCCAGATTTATAGATAGATTAATAAACATATTATTAGAGAATAGATAGAAGATTATTAGATAATTAAATAGAAAGATAGATAGACAAATAGATAAATAGAAAGTTAGATAGACAGATAGACATATAGTTAGACAAATAGATATATAGAATGATAGATAGATAGATAAGTAGATAGACTAAAAGATATATAAATAGATATATAGATAGACATATAGTTAGTTTGTTAGACAGATAAATAGACAAATAGATAGATTTATTAAGAGAAAGATAGATATATAAACAAATAGATAGACAAATAGAAAGACATAAAGATAGACATTAATAAGTATATTGATTGAAAGATAAATATGTAGATTTATAAAATATTAATAGTTAGATTGATAGATAGTTAGAGAGATAGATAGATAGACTGATAGATAAAGAGATATATAGATTTGTAGATATATATATATATATATATATACTACTAATTATACACATTAAAGCATAGTTAGTTAGATAAATAGGCAGATATATAGATAGATAGATACATAAATAGTCAAATAATAGAAAGATAGATACATAAATAGATAGACAGACAAAGAGATAGATAGATAGATATATAGATAGTTTGATAGATATAAATATTAATAGAAAGATTTATTGACATATTGAAAGATATATTTATAGGCATAATGATAGATAGATTGATAGATAGATTGATAGATAGATTGATAGATAGATTGATAGATAGATTGATAGACAGATTGATAGACAGATTGGTAGACAGATTGATAGATAGAATTAGAGATATAATTATAGACAAATTAATAGGCAAATTAAAAGATAGATTGATAAAAATATTGATATATAGATAGATCGGAAGATAATAGATATATTATAGATGATAGATAGACATAGAGAGAAAATAAATAGATAAATAGACAGATAGATAAATTGATTATATACTAATAGATATAAAAAATTATTATATAGATGATAGAAAGATAGTTGATAGATAATAGGATAGATAGATATATAGATAGACATATGTTAGATAGATATAGACAAATCGATAGATAGATTCATAGAGAGAGATATATAGATTGATAGATACATAGATAGATGGATAGATAGATAGACGGATATAAGATAGATAGACATATAGCTAGAAAGAAAATAGATTGATTGATTGACAAATAGATTGACAAATAGATAGATAGATAGATAGATAGACAGATAGATAATAGATAGATAGATAGAAAGATATAAAGATATAGATATACATATGATTATAAAAAAAAGATAGGCAGATAGATAGACACATTGATAGAGAAGCACATAGATAGATAGATATATAGACAGATTCATAGATAAATTGATCACCATATTTAAGACATAGAGATAGATAGATTGATAGACAAATTATTTGATTGATTGATGATAGATTGATTGATGATTGATAGACACATTGTTAGAGAAATTGATAGAAAAATTGATTGATAGATTGATATTCAATTAATAAAAAGATTGATAGACAAATAGATCGATATATTATTATACATAGAAAGAAGATAAATAGAAATATATAGACAGTTAGATAGACAAATAGATACACAGATAGATAGATAGTTAGTTAGATAAATAGAAAGATAGAAAAAAAAATAAATAAATAGATCGTTAGATAAGTAGATACACATAGATTAGATAGATAGATAGATAGACATATAGATAGATAGACAAATATCTATATAGATTAGATATTAGACAAATAGAAAGAAAGATAGATAGGACAGATAAATAACAAATATATACTATTAGATAGACAGATAGATAGATAAATAAATAGATAGACATAAAAGAGAGATAGATAATAAATAGATTATTAGATTGATACTTTATAGTTGGACATATAGAAAAATAAACTATATATAGACTGAGACAAATAGAGATAGATAGTATAGATAGATAGATAAATTAAAAAACAAATTGATACACCTATTGATACATAGAAAGATAAACATATAGATAGGCAGAAATTACGTGATGAAAAGACATTGATTGATTGATTGATTGAAAGATAATATAACAGATAGAAAGACATATTATGATATATAAATAGAACAAATAGATAGCTTGGTAAATAGAAGAAGATAGAGAGATAGTTAGACAATTAGATAATACTTATATAGACAAATAGATAGATAAACAAATATATATATATATTTATAGATATATAGATAGATAGAAAGAA
>JAREIK010002702.1:0-17694 GCA_029783825.1 Sapria himalayana
TATTATTTAGTAATTTATTTTACTTTGATTTTGAATAAATTTAGGTTTTGCAAATATATTTTAAATAATATCTATCTTATTAATAATAATTTATTAATTTAATTTTTGATCATTAATATAATATCTATCAATATAATTGTTTATATTGAATTTATATGATATTTAATTATTATATTATTATCATAACTAAATATAGTATTCACATTTAAAAAAATTTAAAAATTGTTATATTTCCAAAGGTTATAATCCTTCAAAAATGAGAAAAAATAACAAAAAATAAATTTTTTGTTATATCATTGTTTAAATAAAAGTTATATACCATTAAATGCCTAAACACATAAATCTCTAAACTCCTAAACCCCGAAGCCCCTAAATACTTAGATATTTAAACTCGTAAACCTTAAATATAATTTAAATAATTTATTGAAATATTAATTACAAAAGAAAATATGCGTGATACAATTATAATTTAAATAATTTATTTTTTATCAAAAAGATATATAATCTTATAAAATGTGGCAAAAACTTAAAAACAAAAATTATTATTTAGTAATAAATTTACTTTGATTTTTATTCATTTTAGTTTTTATAATTAAATTTTAATTTATATCTATCATATTAATAATAGTTTATTAATTTATTTTATGATAATTTATATAATATTTATCAATAAAATTGTTTATATTTTGTTTATATTATATATTGTTATAATAATTATTATTACTAAATATTGTATTCACATTTTTAAAAAATTTTAATATTATTATACTTTCAAAGGTTATAATCTTTGAAAAATTGAAAAAATATCAAAAATAATTTATTTGTTATTTAATTGTTTAATAAAACATATAAACCACAAAATGCCTAAATACTTGAATGAAAAACTTCTAAATCTCGTAAACCCTAAATAGATAATTTTTTTAATCAGATATATCCTAAATAATAAACAATAAATGTCATTTTTATTTTTTTTCATTATAATTTTAAATATTCATTTTAATTATTTATTTGTTTATTTTTATATAAATATTAATTACAAAATAAATAATGTGTTAGACAAATATAATTTATAATTATTATTTTTCATCAAAAAAAATATAGATAAATTTATTAAAATAAAAATAAATTAAAAACAAAAAATTATTATATAATAATATAATTATCATTGCTTCTGAATCATCATTGGTTTTGTAATTATATTTTAATTGATATGTATCTTATTAATAATAGATTATTAATTTATTTATTGATCATTAATAGATTATTAATCTATAAAATTATTTATATTGAATTTATATGATATTTAAATATAATGATTATTATAACTAAATATTGAATTCACTTTTGAAAAAAATTTTAAAATTATTGTATTTTCATAGGTTATAACCTATGAAAAAGTGAAAAAAATAAAAAAAAATATTTTTTTTGATATTTCATTGTTTATATAAAACCTATAAACCACTAAATGCATAAACACTTAATTTAATAACTCCTAAATCTCTAAAACCCTAAATAATAAATAATAATCCTTTTAAACCGGTAACCATAAATAATAAATAATAAATCTCAATATTATATTTTTCATTATAATTTTAAATATTCATTTTAATTATTTATTTGTTTATTTTTATATAAATATTAATTACAAAATAAATTATGAGTTAGACAAATATAATTTATAAAAATTATTTTTCATCAAAAAATATAGATAAACTTATAAAAAGAATAAAAAATTTAAAAACTAAAATTTATTATTTAGTAATATATTTTCTCTACTCTTGAATCATTTTAGATTTTGTAATTATATTTTAATTGATATCTATGTTATTAATAATTATTTTTTAATTTATTTTTTGATCATTATTAGAATATTTATCAATAAAATTGTTTATATTGAATTTATATGATATATAAATATAATGATTATTATAACTAAATATTGAATTCACTTTTGAAAAAATTTTAAAAAGTATTATATTTACAAAGGTTATAACCTTTGGAAATTTGAAAAAATAATAAAAATAAATTCTATGTTATTTTATTTTTTAAATAAAACCTATAAACCACTAAATGCATACAGAGTTATATCAGTAAACTCCTAAACCCCGTAAAGCCTAAATACATAAACCATTAAACTGATATATACAACTTAATAATTAATAAATCAAATTTTTATTTAAATTTATTATAATTTTAAATATTCATTTTAATTATTTATTAGTTTATTTTTATAGATATTTTTATTACAAAATAAATTATGAGTGCGACACATATAATTTAAATCATTTATTTTTATTCAAAAAATATATATACGCTTTTAAAAGAAGTATTATTAAAAATTAAAAATTATTATAAACTAATATATTTTACTTTAATTTTGAATTAATTTGGATTTTGTAAATATTTTTTAATTAATATCTATCTTATTATAAATAGTTTATTAATTTAATTTTTGATCATTATTATAATATCTATCAATAAAATTGTTTATATTTATTTTATATAATATAGAATTATTAAAATTATTATAACTAAATATTGTGTTCAAATTTCTAAAAATTTTAAATAATATTAAATTTTCAAAGGTTATAACATTGAAAATGACAAGAAATTACAATTTTTATTGTTATTTTATTGTTTAAATAAAGCCTATAAATCACTAAATGCATAAAAACATAAATCACTAAACTCCTAAATGACAAATCCTCAAAATACTTAAACCATTAAACTGCTATACATTAATAATAAATCATAAATCTCATTTTAATTTTTATTCTGTATAATGTTAAATTTTTATTTTAATTATTTATCAGTTTATTTTTATAAAAATAATAATTACAAAATAAAATATTAGTGAGATAGATTGACCTTAAATTAAACTGGTATACCCTAAATAATAAATAATAAATAATAAATCTCATTTTTTTTCATTATAATTTTTAATATTCATTTTAATTATTAATTTTTTATTTTTATATAAATATTAATTAAAAATAAATTATGAGTTATAAAAATATAATTTATGTAAATTATTTTTAATCAAAAAAATATAGATAACTTTTTAAAATACAAAAAAATTCAAAAAAAAAATTATTATATAGTAATATATTTTGCTTTGCTTATGAATCATTTTATGTTTTGTAATTATATTTTAATTGATATCTATCTTATTAATAATAGATTATTAATTTTTTTTTTGATTATTATTAGAATATTTATCACTAAAATTGTTTAGGTTGAAATATGATATAAAAATATATTGATTATTATAACTAAATATTGAATTTACTTTTGAAAAAAATTTAAAGATTATTATATTTTCAAAGGTTATAACCTTTGAAAATATAAAAAAATAATAAAAATAAATGTTTTATTATTTTATTTTTTAAATAATACCTATATACCACTAAATGCACAAATAATTAAATCAGTAAACACCTAAACCCCGTAATACCTAAATACATAAACCATTAAATTGCTATATAATATATAATAATTAATAAATCTAATTTTAATTTCTATTTATTATAGTTTATATATTCATTTTAATTATTTATTAGTTTATTTTATAGAAATATTTATTATAAAATAAATTATGAGTGCGACAAATATAATTAAAATAAATTATTTTTAATCAAAAAAAATATATACGATTATAAAAGAAGTAAAAATTTTAAAATTAAAAATTATTATACAGTAATATATTTTACTTAATTTTAAATCAATTTGGGTTTTTTAAATATTTTTTAATTAATATCTATCTTCTTATTAATAGTTTATTAATTTAATTTTTGATCATCATTATAATATCTATAAATAAATTTATTTATATTGAATTTATTTGATATATAATTATTAATATTATTATAACTAAATATTATATTCACATTTCTAAAAATTTTAAAAATTATTATATTTTCAAAGGTTATAACCTATGAAAATCAGAAAATATTACTAATTTTTTTTGGTTATTTTATTGTTTAAATAAAACCAATAAACCATTAAATGCCTAAAAACCTAAATCGCTAAAATCCTAAAAGACAAAACCTCTAAATACTTAAACCATTAAACTAGTATACATTAATAATAAATCATAAATATCATTTTAATTTTTATTCAGTATAATTTTAAATTTTATTTTAATTAATTTTTAGTTTATTTTTATCCAAATATTAATTACAAAATAAATTATTAGTAAGACAGATCTAATTTAAATTAGACCGATATACCCTGAATAATAAATAATAAATCTCATTATTTTTAATTATAATTTTTAATATTCATTTTAATTATATATTTGTTTATTTTTATATAAATATTAATTACAAAATAAGTTAAGAGTTACACAAATATAATTATATAAATTATTTTTCATCAAAGATTTATAGATAAACTTTTTAAAATAAAAAAAAATTTTAAACAAAAAATTATTATATTGTAATATATTTTGCTTTGCTTCTGAATCATTTTAGGTTTTGTAATTATATTTTAATTGATATCTATCTTATTAATAAAAGATTATTAAGTTATTTTTTCATCATTATTTGAATATATATCAATAGAAATATTTATATTGAATTTATATGATATATAAATATAATGATTATTATAACAAAATATTGTATTCACTTTTGAAAAAAAATTTAAAATTATTATATTTTCAACAGTTATTACCTTTGAAAATGTGAAAAAATAAAAAAAATATTTTTTCTTTGTTATTTTATTGTTTAAATAAAACCTATACACCACTAAATGGCTAAGCATTTAAATTAGTAAACTACAAAATCCAGATACCTCTAAATAGATAATCCTTTAAATCGATATACCCTAAATAATAATTATAAATTTCATTTTTATTTGTTTTAATTATAATTTCAAAAATTCATTTTGATTGTTTAGTTTTTATTTTTATATATGTATTAATTATAAAATAAATTATGAGTTAAAACTATAATTTATAATAATTATTTTTAATAAAAAAATTGATAAGCTTATAAAAATATTAAAAATTTAAAAACAAATAATTATTATTTAGTAATATATTTTGCTTTGATTTTGAATCATTTTAGGTTTTAATATTATATTTTAAGTAATATCAATCTTATTCATAATAGATTTTTAATTTATTTTTTGATAATTATTAGTATATATATCAATAAAATTATTAATATTGAATTTATAAGATATATAATTATTATTATTATTATATATAAATATTGTATTCACTTTTGAAAAAAATTTAAAAATTAATTTATTTTCAAAGGTTATAATCTAAATAAATGAGAAAAAATAATAAAAATAAATTTTTAGTTTTTTTATTTTTTAAATAAAACCTATAGACAATTAAATGCTTACTTACTTAAATTAGTATGCTCTTAAACCCCGAAACCCGTAAATTATTTATATTGAATTTATATAATATATAATTAGTAAGATTAATATAATTATACATAGTATTCACATTTCAAAAAATTTTAAAAATTATTTTATTTTTAAAGGGTAGAACCTTTGAAAATTAGAAAAAATCTAAAAAAAATTTTAAATTTTTATTATATAAATAAAACTTCTAAACCACTAAATACCTAAAAACATAAATTGTTAAACTCTTAAATGACAAAACTCCTAAATAATCAAACAACTTAAATAGGTATACCACTTTTAATAAATCATAAATCTCATTTTAATTTGTATTCATTATAATTTAAAATATTCATTTTAATTATTTATTAGTTTATTTTTTATAGAAATATTAATTACAAAATAAATATTGAGCGAGACTACTATAATTTTAATAATTTATTTTAAATCAAAAAAAATATTAGCTTATAAATAGAAGGAAAAATTTAAAAACAAAAAATTATTATTTACTAATATATTTTACTTTGATTTTGAATCATTATATTTAAGTTTTGCAATTATATTTTAATGGCTATCAATCATATAAAGAATAGTTTATTAATTTATTATTTGATTAATTTTATAATATCTAACAATAAAATTACTTATATTGAATTTAAATCTCTTATAATTATTAAGATTATTATAACTAAATATTATATTTACATTTGAAAAAAAATTAAAAATTATTATATTTTCAAAGGTTATAAACTTCAAAAATGATAAAAAATAACAAAAATAATTTTTTTATTATTTTATTATTTAAATAAAACTTATAAACCACTAAATCCCTAAACATTAAAATCTACTAGACTCCTAAACCCCAAAACCCCCTAAATACTTAAGCCATTAAACCTATATAACCTAAATAATAAATAATAAATCTAATTTTTATTTGTATTCATTATAATTTTAAATATTCAATTTATTTATTTTTTAGTTTATTTTTCTAGAAATATTAATTACAAAATAAATAATTAGTGAGGCATATATAATTTAATTAAATTATTTTTTATGAAACAAAATATAAGCTTATAAAAATAAACAAAATTTCAAAATTTTAAAATTTTATTTAGTAATATAATTTACATTGATTTTTAATTATTTTTAATTCTGAAAATATATTTTAATTAATATCTGTATTATTAAAAAAAGTTTATTAATTTATTTTGTGATCATCAAAATAATATATATTAATAAAATTTTTTATATTGAATTTACATCAAATATAATTATTAAGATTATTATAACTAAGTATTGTATTCATATTTTAGAAATTTTAAAAAATTATTATATTTTCAAATGTTATAACCTTTGAAAATCACGAAAATTCATAAAAATAATTTTTTTATTATATCATTGATTAAATAAAACCTATAAATTAATAAATAAAACCTAAATGTGTAAACATATAAATCACTAAACTCCTTAACCCGAAAACCACAATAAACTTAAACTATTAAATAGGTATACCCTAAATAATAAATAATAAATCTCATTTTTATTAGTATTCATTATAATATTATATATACATTTTAATTATTTATTAGTTTATTTTTATAGAAATATAAATTAAAAACTAAATTAATAGCTAAACAAATATAATTTAAATAATTACTTTTTCATCAAAAAATATATAAGCTTATAAATGGATACAAAAATTTATAAATTTAAAATTAATATTTAGTAAAAGATTTCAATTTGATTTTGAATCAATTTAGGTTTTGTAAATATATTTTAAATAATATTTATCTAATTAATAATTGTTTATTAATCTTTTGTATGATCATAATTATAATATTTATCAATATAATTGTTTATATTGAATTTACATGATATATAATTATTAAGATTATCATAACTAAATATAGCATTCACATTTAAAAAAATTTAAAAATTGTTATAGTTTCAAAGGTTATATTAAATTTTTTGTTTTTTAATTTTTTAAAGAAAACCTATAAACCACTAAATGCTAGGGGTGATCATGGGATGGGATGGGATGGGGATTACAAATCTCCAGTCCCTTCCCACAGTTCAGAGATTTTTTTTGAAATCCAGACTCGTCCCATAGGTTGAAAATATCAAGATGGGACGAGACAGAGATCGGGTATTTTGGGTAGGAGAAAATGGTTCTGGGACGGAACGGAGTTCGGACATTTTTTTCATTTTATTTTCTTCAAACCGGCCAAGTTAGTTCATGTCTAAAACTTTTGTTGTACAATTAATCTTTCCTTAGTTATGTATCTTTCAAACTCAAATTGGGCCAATTTTGTTTTGTCAAATAGGCTGAATACCACAAACGAGTTCCATTACATTGTCAAAAGCTTTGATGTGCAGAAAAGGATAGAAATGTTAAATAGAAGGGGACCGAGTTGTGTGCTTAATTTGGTTGATTGTTTTTTCACAAGCTGGCTTTGATGTGCAGAAAAGGATAGAAATGTTAAATAGAAGGGGACCGAGTTGTGTGCTTAATTTGGTTGATTGTTTTTTCACAAGCTGGCTTTATTCAGCCGAATGAAAGTTAACCATAATAGCAATATTGCATTTTTTAAACAATTATTTAAATATTAAGGAATAGCTAAAGATGACGACAAACATTGGTGGCATCAATTACTATTTAAGTAATTTCTAAAATTAGGAGGCTTAATATAACAAAAAAAAATACAACTAATAACAATCATGATAATAATCATTTCAAAGGTCCGTCCAGGAATAGTAACAAAAATCCAAACCCAATTAATTATCTCTTCTACAACTCCTCCCTTTTCTTCCTCCACTACTGAAGGATAACCAAATATGAAAAGGTGTTAATGATGTAGACATAAATTTCTAAGATGAAAGAGTAATAAAAAAACAAAATATTACCTTAAATAATTTAATACACTCATTCCAAATTTAGTTGGCCAAATATAGTTGGAAGAATATTTAGATCTTGTGACCCCTCTGAAAATTGTAATTGAACCATATTTATATTAAATTGAATGAATAAAATAAGTAAAAGTGAAATTAAAATTTATAAGATTTGTATACTAACTTGATTCATTATCATCAAGGTCTTGAACTAATTCTTCAATTTCAATAGGTTTGTTTGAGCTTCTCAACCAATCTTGTAGACATATGAGAACTTCAGCTATAATAGGTGTTAAAGAACTCCTAAACTTATCTAAATTCTCTCCCCAGTGCTAAATATAGATTCATAGGCCACAGTAGATGCTCGGATAGCAAATACATCCCTTGCCACATTTGCCAAAGAAGGATAGCTAACCTCATTTACCTTCAACCAGTTTATAAGATCAAAATCAATTCTATTTTTTTCAAGTTTTTCTTCCAAGTACCTATCAAACTCTTCCAAAGCTGCAACTTCTTGTTCTTTCTCCAATTAAACAAAAAAAATCATCAACTTAAGTATCACTACCATCAAAGAAATCATCATTTTTTTCAACACAGTAGAAGAGAAATCATCTTTTTTTGATTCATCTTCATTTAAATCTTTATAATCATCCATCATCTAATTTAAAGCATTTATAACCTTTTTAACCAAATTTTTAGCCAATTTCTCACCATAATGCTAAGTGTACTTAGCCTTGAGATATTTGTGCTTATGTCTAGGATCCAACACTACTTCTACAAAAAAAATAATATTTGTTGACTGAAGAGAACCCCAATATTTGTTGAATTTATGCCTCATTTTCATACCAATTTCAGACACCATTGTATCTCTACTATTTTCACAAGGGTGAATTTTTTTTCAAAATTCGAATAATCTCAGGAAAATAAACACTAGAGGTATAATATTTTGAGCCAGAAAATTTACAAGTTACCTCATAAAAAGTTTTCATGAAACAAGCCAAAAATTTGTCGTTTGTTCAGTCTCTCTCAGTTGGAACATTTGTACCAAACTCCTTCAAAAACATTTTGTCTTTGTCCTCCAACTTATCAATTTTTTTTTTGATATTTTATATCAGTTTGTAGCATCAAATAAGTTGAATTCCATCTTGGAGGACAATCTAATTGCAATGAAGATCCATATGTCAAGTTTGCTTCTTCAACATAGAACTTAAACATATCTAATCTTTTAGTACAGCTCCTCACATATTTAACCACACCTCTAATTTTTTGAATAGCACCCTCAACTACTGCAATGCCATCTCTTACAATTAAGTTTAGGATATGAGCATGACATCTCATATGAAAATGCTCGCCTCTCAAAGGTACAACACTTTTCTTCACAAGCCTTTTTTTTCAATTGTTAAACTGCAACATCATTATTTGATACTTGTCAACAGTAATGAACATCAACTTTCTCAAATCCCATTCATTCATGAAAAACTCAATAGCATTTCTTATATTAACTCCAGAATGACTTTTAATTACCCAAAAGTTCAAATTCCTTTTATGCATATTCCATTGAGAATCAATGAAATGAATAGTCAAACATATATAAGCCAAAGTTTGAATGCTAGTCCAACTGTCGATAGTCAATGAAACTCTACAACAATGAGATGATATGCTATCAAATAATTTCTTCTTTTCCTTCACAAACAATGAAAAAAAATCCCTCAACACAGAGTGCCTAGATGGAATTTTAAATTGAGGCACACTAACTTCACAAAACTCTTTAAACTCATCCCTCTCAACAAAACAAAATGGCAATTCATCTTTTATGATCATTTTCACCAAAGCCTCCCTAACTAGTTGTTGATCAAATTGCCAACAAGTTAATTTGTTATCCTCTGAACTAGTACCATTAGTGAAACTCAACAAAGATTGTGACTTGTCTTTACCTTTCAGAGCTTCTATTAATTCTTTTTTGTGTAAAAATTTTCTACAAGTTTTTCTAAAGTATTTCCATAAACACAAAGTACATTCATCACTTTTTTCCAAGTATTCATTCCTACACCATATACAAGCTGCCCTACCAGTTTCATTTACTCTGAATCAATTGATATCTCATATGTTTCCCAAACATATGATATCTAATAAAAAATACGTTATAAAAGAAGTATAAATTAAAAAAATAAAAATTATTATCAAGTAATATAAGTTTCTTTAATTTTGAATCAATTTGGGTTTTATAAATATTTTTTAATTAATATCTATCTTAATATTAATAGTTTATAAATTTAATTTTTGATCATTATTATAATAACTATCAATAAAAATATTTATATTAAATTTATATTATATATAATTATTAATAATATTATAACAAAATATTGAATTAAAATTTCAAAAAATTTTAAATATTATTATATTTTCAAATGTTAGAACCAATGAAAATGATAAAAAATTATAGAAATTTTTTTTATTTTATTTTTAAAATAAAACCTATAAACCACTAAAAGCCTAAAAACATAAATCGCTAAACTCCTAATGACAAAACCTCCAAATACTTAAATCATTAAACTGGTATACATTAATAATAAATAATAAATCTCATTTTAATTTTTAGTCAGTATAATTTTAAATTTTTATTTTAATTATGTATCGATTTATTTTATAGAAATATTAATTACAAAATAAATTATTAGTTAGATAGATCTAATTTAAATTAAACCGGTATCCCTATATAATAAATAATAAATCTCATTTTTTTTCATTATAATTTTAAATATTCATTTTAATTATTTATTTGTTTATTTATATATAAATATTAATTACAAAATAAATTGAGTTAGACAAATATAATTTAGATAAATTATTGTTCATCAAAAAATTTTTGATAAACTTTTTAAAAGAAAAAAAAATCAAAAAAAATTATTATATAGTAATATATTTTGTTTTTCTTCTGAATCATTTTAGGTCTTGTAATTATATTTTAATTGATGTCTATCTTATTAATAATAAATTATTAATTTATTTTTTGATCATTATTAGAACATTTATAAATAAAATTATTAATATTGAATTTATATGATATATAAATATAATGATTATTATAACTAAAATTTGTATTCAGATTTAAAAAAAAATTAAAAATTATTATATTTTCAAATATTATAACCTTTGAAATTATCAAAAAATAATAAAAATAAATTTTTTATTAATATATTTTTTAATAAAACCTATAAACCTACTAAATGCATACATTGTTAAATCAGTAAACTCTTAAACCTTATAATGCCTAAATACATAAACCATTAAACCACTATATACTACTTAATAATTAAAAAATCTAATTTTTATTTCTATTTATTATAATTTTAAATATTCATTTTAATTATTTATTAGTTTATTTTTATAGAAATATTTATTACAAATTAAATTATGAGTGCGACATATATATATTAATTTATTTATTTTTAATCAAATAAAATTATGATTATAAAATGAAGTAAAAATTTAAAATTAAAAATTAAAATTATTATCCAGTAATATATTTTACTTTAATCTTGAATCAATTTGAGTTTTGTAAATATTTTTTAATTAATATCAATCTTTTTATTAATAATTTATTAATTTAAATTTTGATCATTATTATATTATCTATCAATAAAATTGTTTATATTGAATTTATATCATATATAATGATTAATATTATTATAATTAAATATTATATTCACATTTCAAAAAATTTTAAATATTATTATATTTTCAAAGGTTATAACCTATGAAAATGAGAAAAAATTACAATTTTTTTTTGTTATTTTATTATTTAAATAAAACCAATAAACCAGTAAATGCCTAAAAACATAAATTGCTAAACTCCTAAATGACAAAACCTTTAAATACTTAAACTATTAAAAAGGTGTACATTAATAAAAACCCATAAATCTCAATTTAATTTTTATTAAGTATAATTTTAAATTTTTATTTTAATTATTTATCAGTTTATTTTTAAAGAAATATTAATTACAAAATAAATTATTTGTGAGACAGATGTAATTTAAATAATTATTTTTCATCAAAAAAAAATATATCCTTATAAAAAGAGGCAAAATTTTAAAAACAAAAATTTATTATTTAGTAATATATTTTATTTTTATTTTGAATCATTTTAGATTTTGCAATTATATTTTAATTTATATCATTCTTATTAATAATAGTTTATTAATTTTTTATTGATCATTATTATAATATCTATTAATAAAATTATATATATTGAGTTTAACATTATATATATTTATTAAGATTATTATTACTGAATATTATATTTACATTTAAAAAAATAAAAATTATTATAATTTCAAAGGTTATAACCTTCAAAAATTAAAAATAAAATCAAAAAATTATATTTTTATTTTTTCATTCTTTAAATAAAACAATAAATCTCTAAAGGCCTAAACACTTAAATCACTAAACCCCAAAACACCTAAATACTTAAACCATTAAACTAGTATATCCTGAATAATAAATAATAATTCTCTATTTTATTTGTATTCATTATAATTTTAAATATTCATTTTAATTATTTATTTGTTTATTTTTATAGAATTATAAATTAAAAATTAATTATGAGGAACATAAATATAATTTAAATAATTTACATTTAATAACAAAAAATATAAACTTATAAAAAGAAGCAAAACATCAAAGAAAGTATTATTTTGTAATATATTTTACTTTGATTTTGAATAAATTTATGTTTTTCAAATATATTTAAAATAATATCTATCTTATTAATAATAGTTTATTAATTTATTTTTTGATCAATAATATAATATATTTCAATATATTTGTTTATATTGAATTTACATGATATATAATTATTAAGATTATCATAACTAAATATATTATTCACATATATAAAAAATTTAAAAATTGTTATATTTTCAAAGTTTATAACCTTCAAAAATGAGAAAAAATAACAAAAATAAATATTTTGTTATATAATAGTTTAAATACAACTTATAAATCATTAAATCCCTAAATACATAAATATCTATACTCCTAAACACCGAAGCCCCTAAATACTCAAACCTTTAAACTCGTAAACCTTAAATATAATTTAAATAATTTATAAAAATATTAATTACAAAATAATTTATGGGTGATACAAATATAATTTAAATAATTTATTTTTCATCAAAAAAACATATAAGCTTATAAAATGATGCAAAAACTAAAAAAAATTATAATTTAGTAATAAATTTTACTTTGATTCTGAATCATTTTAGGCTTTTTAATTATATTTTAATTTATATCTATCATATTAATAATTTTTTATTAATTTATTTTTTGATAATTGATATAATATCTATCAATAAAATTGTTTATATTAGTTTATATTATTTATAGTTAAAATATTTATTTTTATTAAATATTGTAATCACATTTTTAAAAATTTTAAAATTATTATTTTCAAATGTTATAACCTTTGAAAATTTGAAAAAATATCAAAAATAATTTTTTTGTTATTTCATAGTTTGAATAAGACCTATAAACCATTAAATGCCTAAATACTTAAATTAAAAACTTCTAAATCTCGTAAACCCTAATAGATAAATTTTTTAAACATGTATATACTAAATAATAAATAATAAATCTCATTTATATTTTTTTCATTATAATTTGAAATATTCATTTTAATTATTTATTTGTTTATTTTTATAAAATATTAATGACAAAATAAATTATAAGTTATACAAATATAATTTATATAAATTATTTTCAACAAAGAAATATAGATAAACTTTATAAAAGAACAAAAAAATTAAAAACAATAAAATATTATATAGTAATATAATTTGCTTTGTTTCTGAATCATTTTAGGTTTTGTAATTATTTTAATTGATATCTAACTTATTAATAATAGATTAATATTATTTTTTGATCATGATTCGAATATTTTTCAATAAAAATGTTTATATTGAATTTATATGATATATAAATTTAATAATTATTATAACTAAATATTGAATTCACTTTTGAAAAAAGTTTTAAAATTTTTATATTTTCAAAGATTGTAACCCTTAAACATGTGAAAAAATAAAAAAAAAATATTTTTTTTTGTTATTTCATTGTTTAAATAAAAACCTATAAATCACCAAATGCCTAAACACTTAAATCACTAAACTACAAAATCACGATACCCCTATATAGATAATCCTTTAAACTGCTATACCCTGAATAATAATTAATAAATCTCAATTTTATTTGTTTTCATTATAATCTAAAAAATTCATTTTGATTGTTTAGTTTTATATATATATATATATATTAATTATAAAATAAATTATGTGTTAAAATTATAATTTATAAAATATTTTTTCATCAAAAAATAGATAAGCTAATAAAAGAATAAAAATTTAAAACAAATAATTATTATTAAGTAATATATTTTGCTTTGCTTTTGAATCATTTTAGGTTTTGATATTATTTTTAAGTAATATCAATCTTATTCATAATAGATTTTTAATTTATTTTTTGTTAATATTCAGAATATCTATGAATAAAATTGTTTATATTGAATTTATATGATTTATTATAATTATGATTATTATAAATAAATATTGTATTCACTTTTGAAAAACATTTAAAAATTATTATATTTTCAAATGTTTTAATCTTAAAAAATGAGAAAGAATACAAAAAATAAATTTTTTCTTATTTCTTTTTTAAATAAAACCTATATACCACTAAATGTTTACTTACTTAAATTAGTAGCTCATAAAACCCGAAACCCCTAAATACATAAACCTTATAACAGTTGTATACTACTTAATAAATAATAAATATCTTTTTTATTTCTATTTTTTATAATTTTAAATATTCATTTTAATTATTTATAGTTTAATTTTTGAAAAATTAATTACAAAATAAATTTCGAGTGAGACAGATATTATTTAAATTATTTATTTTTAATCATAAAAGAATATAAGCTTATAAAAAGATGGAAAAATTTAAAAATTAAATATTATTATTTAGTAATATATTTTTATTTGATTTGAATCATTTTGTGTTATGTAAATATATTTTAATTAATATTTATTTTATTAATAATTGTTTAGTAATTTAATTTGGATCATTATTATAATATCTATCATTAAAATTATTTATAGTGAATTTATATGATATATACTTAATAGATTAATATAATTTTACATGGTATTCATATTTCAAAAAGATTTTAAAAATTATTTTATTTTAAAAGGTTATAACCTTTGAAAATCAAAAAAATCAAAAAAAAAATTTTAATTTTTATTATATAAATAAAACTTATATACCACTAAATGCCTAAAAACATAAAATGTTAAACTCCTAAACCACAAAACTTCTAAATAATAGATCCATTAAACCAGTATACCATATATAATTGTTGGACAATTATGTTTCCAAGGTAATGAGATTGAGATACAGAAACATAGAAACAATAGAAAACAAGCAATATATATATCCCAATTCTGCAACCAATCATGATAGAATCAAAAAACGAGAAATAAATACGTAAAATAATGGGGTTAGCTAGTCGCTTAGTACGACTAGCTAAATCCGTCAGAAAATGCTTATGTGTTAAAGATTAAAGCAATAGAAATGTCTTACAGTATGTACCACACAGAATAGTCGCGATAAATCGCACAGAGAGAAGAGAGGAAACGATGAACAGTTCCACGGGTCCAAAAATAGCCACCCGAAAATAAATTACAAAAGATTTTATATTAAAATTTCTCTCGGTTCATTTAATCTGAGTGGGTCGGATCATGAGACAGGTCAGGCTCTACTCCAATTTCGGCTAATTGTTCGGTCAGCGAGACCTCTGTTCTTGTGCTACTGCTGCATCCCTGGCCTCTTAATATTTCCTTTCCTGCACTTAGATGAAAATATTAATAAAGAAAAAAATACTTTCTTATACAAACAGATTATCAAAAAATAAATTACATATACAGCAATAATAAATCTTAAATCTCATTTTAATTTGTATTCATTATAATTTAAATATTCATTTTAAATATTTATTAGTTATTTTTATATAAATATTAATTACAAAATAAATAATTAGTCAGACAAATATAATATTAATAATTTACTTTTAATAAAAAAATATAATCTTATAAAAAGAAGTATAAATTTTAAAAAAAATTATTATTTAGTAATAAATTTTACTTTGATTTTGAATCATTTTAGGTTTGTAATTATATTTTAATTTATATTTATCATATTAATAATAGTTTAGTAATTATTTTTTGATAATTGATATCATATCTATCAATAAAATTATTTATAATTAGTTTATATTATATAATTATAAGATTATTTTACTAAATATTTTATTCACATTTAAAAAAAAATTTAAAATTATTATATTTTCAAATGTTATAACCTTTGAAAATGTGAAAAAATAACAAAAATAATTTTTTTATTATTTCATTGTTTAAATAAATAGTATAAACCACTAAATGCCTAAATACTTAAATAAATAACTCCTAAATCTCGAAAACCCTAAATAGATAATCATTTTAAACTGGTACACCCTAAATAATAAATAATAAATCTCAATATTATTTTTTTCATTATAATTTAAAATATTGATTTTAATTATTTATTCGTTTATTCTTAAATAATTATTAATTACAGAATAAATTGAGTTAAACAAATATAATTTATATAATTATTTTTCATCAAAAAAATACAGATAAACATTTTAAAAGAAAAAAAATTCCAAACAAAAAATTATTATATAGTAATATATTTTGCTTTGTTTCTTAATCATTTTAGGTTTGTAATTTTATTTAAACTGATATCTATCTTATTATAAGCGATTATTAATTATTCTTTGATCATTATTAGATATTTATCAATAAAAATATTTATATTGAATTTATATGATATATAAATATAATGATTATTATAACTAAATATAGTATTCACTTTGAAAACAATTTAAAAATTATTATATTTTCAAAGGTTATAACCTTTGAAAAATATTAAAAAATAAAAAAACTAAATTTTTTGATTATTTTTTTATAAATAACACCTATAAACCACTAATGTATACACAATTAAATCTGTAAACTCCTAAACCCCGTAATGACAAAATACATAAACCAATAAACCACTATATACTACTTAATAATTAATAAATCTAATTTTAATTATATTTATTATAATTTAAATATTCATTTTAATTATATATTAGTTTATGTTTATAGAAATATTTATTACAATATAAATTTTCAGTGCGACAAATATAATTTAAAAAATATATATGCTTATAAAAGAAGTAAAAATGTAAAACAAAAAATTTTAACCAGAAATATTTTACCATAATTTTTGAATCAATTGGGTTTGTAATTATTTTTTATTAAAATATCTTAATAGCATTAGTTTAAATTTAATTTTGATCATTATTATAATATA